>JAQQPU010013127.1:3400-24836 GCA_029168905.1 Artemia sp. Kazakhstan ARC1039
CCAAAAAAAAGTAGCTACATCCCTGATTGCAGTTCAATTATCAAGAATCAGAAAAAGAGGCAAGGAAACTGTGGAAACAAGAGAAGCCAGAGAAGTTTTAATGAAAATCTCTCGAAAATTGCTCTGATCTGGATATCTAACGAAGTTTTCCGTAAAGGTGCAAAAAATGGCAGGAAAAGTGACTCCTGATCAAAACATTTTATTTATTACTGTACATTATTCAGTTTAACAGGCTTTAAAGGTGCAGAGGGATGTCCAGTTGGAGGATGTTGGCAACCAGAGCCGCAGTTAAGTTGTTTCTCAGGGGGAAAATGTATACTTTGCCGTCCCCTTTCGTTTCATCAACTGTTAATTTTATAATTTTGGCCCAAAAATATTACAATTTAAGCTTGTTTCGGTACTCCCAAGCTTGCTGCCCGGAGTTCTTGCCTGCTCTACCCCATCCCCTAGATCCAGCCCTGGTTGCAACATGATATTATGTTTTTAATTTTATGCCTGTAGTTTTAGCCTACATTACACTGCTAAAGTATAGTGCACAACTTCACTATTACTAACAATATTCGGCGCAGCATTAAGTCCCCTGAAGTCAACACGGCCACGCACGCTCCCTCTCCACCCTGGTTTGTTTTCACTTTCACTCTTTACACCCTCGAACGAAATTCAAAATTTCTTTAAATTCTTCTTATGACCTTCACCCCTATTTGAGGGTGTCCTGGTAATAACCAAAAACCAATGTATCGATTCACAACAACTAAATAATGACTAATTAACACTAATAGTTATTATGCTTATCCGGTTTACTATTAAGCAAATATCACCCTAGCTTATGGGCCATTTGATTGACCAAAAACCTTACAAAACATCGATATAATTGTGGCAGTGTATTACTATTACTTTTTCCTCCCCTAAACGTAACCTAGGCTGAAATCTATCCCTATTTGTACCGATCTGGGCATTGAAGTCTGGGATCGAAGTCTTCTAACAAAATGCAGCATTTTTACCTATTTCTATTCATTCCTGTAATTTCTCTATAAAATTTGTTGGTCACTACACACTTTTACACATCTTTATAACCCGGTCAAAGTTACCCGTTATTAACCTAGGTAATCCTAGGTCTAGGACTATACTTCTAGGTCTGAAAACTCACTACAAAAAATGTGGGTTATCAAAACTTCGCTGGAACAAAATTTTAGCTATTGAGGCTCTACAGCAGTATATCTAAATCATATGTTCAAAATTAAAATCTAAGTAATGGATTCATCGAGTGCTTGTTTTGAGGGTTTAAAAGGAACCTTTCGAAAGAGATTTTTTTTTAATTGTGAGATGTGGACATTATGAATATCAGTTTACTCCCCTTTTTATTTGTTATATTTCTCATTTAGTCCATTTATATAACCTTTTTATTCGTGTTCTCTTAGTGTCAAGTGGAAACACCAATTCTGTCGTTTTTATAATTTTTTGTGCAATTTTTTTTCTCTTTTCTTAAAGATGACCATTCTTAGTACGACAGATCTCAAAGAAAGATTCGAAGCTCTCGCCAAAATTTGGGCATTGGTCCGACGGTTGCAACCATGACTAAGCCTAGAAGTTCCTTGATTGGCGCTGTCATTTCCCTAATTGGTGAGTTCTTTCTGTAATTGCTACGCACGCTAAAAGATTTTCACTAATAATGAAAATCCATGTTTTATATACAATTGCTAAAAGCGTTGCTTTTAGATAAATTTTTAGTAATTTAGGCCATCTTTCAGACTAAGCGTCACTCTATCACTGCCACTTCTAGTGGCTGATGTATTTGCTACCTCCCACTCTCCGAATTTTAGCATTTCGATTTGATCGGCTCACTCTATCTGCTTTGATCGGCTCGTATTGCTACGGCTCACTCTTCGACTTTTAGCATTTCGATTTGATTAATCCTACAAGTTATTTATTGTCGTATAGTTTATCAATTTTTATGTTTCTTTGGAACTGTGCCTTGTCTCCCCCCTCTCCCTTTAGATATATAGGACCTCTTTGTAATGAATTTTTGTGCACGTGTTTGGTCTTACGCACAGTATCTTATGGCATTTCCCAATACTATCACCGCACTGAAAAAGTAAATGATTATCTTGTCATCTAAAACAAGGCTAACCCAAATATTAACAAAAACAATTTATGGTGACTATACAAACCTTGAACAATTTGCTTGGATTTCTGAAGAAGAGGTCCGAATGATAACTGTAGTAATGTAATAACCTAACGAACAATGGTAATGAATAGGAAACTCATTTTGGCATAAAAAAGCTTGGATTTCTACTGTTTCTTTCAAGGAAGAAAGAGAGTATAGAACGTTTTAGAAAAGTCGAAAAACTTGTGAATTGTTTGAGAAGCAAATTGGATAGAATGAGATGGTCAATCGGTGGATCTGATTCATTTTAGGAGGAGGAACTTAAATCCACATTAACCTGTCAGAAGCCAACATATATGTTACGTTTTGCAAATACGTTTTTGTGGAGGATACGTTTTTTAAGTCAACACCTATTGCTGCTAAGAGCGGCAGTTTTAGCCATTGCTAAAACTATGACGTAACCAACTCATGTGTGTAAAATGGGAAAAACAGAACCTGCGTCTTAAAATAGCTCCTCATTTGTTTACGGGGACTGTAAAAATGTATTTTAAACATACATATTTACACATACACCGTTTAACTCTCCTGATTTCCAAGAACTGACGTCTCTGAGTCAGTAAGTTGAGAGCCTTAATATTGAAGTAGACAAAAAATATGGAATGCTGAATGGAATAAGACAAATTTCATATCGGTCTACTTTAATTGTTTGATTTAGTTCAAAATGTTGATTCAGTTTTTTTTTTGTCTTGGATAGAATTACTAGTTTTGTTGGTATTTGATTTTTGTCCAAAAACTTCCCATAAATAACAATGTTAAAATACAGGTGCATGAAGATGTAATAACTTTATTGATAAAGCAATTGAAAGTTTCAAAATAATCTTTGCAACAAGGAATTTTAATAACAAGTTCAACCGGTCAAAACTAAAATTTTTATATGGACCTTGTCGCTGAATCATTTTTTCATACACTATGGCCCCCTTTGTCCAAGAACTTGCTTAGGTAAGTCTTTCCATGCCACTTGGAAGAAAAATTTGGCCTTTATTTGGGAAACAGATGTTTTTTTTAACTAGCTATTGTGTGTTTGGGTTCCCTAGCTCCAGGGAATTAGGAATAGAAGTTTAAAGTTGATACAAAAAACAGTTTTTGCCCATTTTAGGCTATATTAACTTTTAAAACAGGATCGTCAAAATAAGACACTTTGCAATCAACATCTATATCGAGTGAGGTGGTATGTCTACAAATCTTCGATAAAAAAAAAAATATTAGAAAAAAGCCCCAAACCAAAAAGTCAGCCTGAACAATCCTTAAATTTCTTAATTGTCTTCACAGCCCATAAGTTCCTACGCATACAATTTTCCAAAATGTTAATATATTTACTAAAAAGAGGTCTACAAAAAGTATAGGTGGAGCTGATTCTTGTTTTTGTGAAGCGAATTTTAAGGATTTTGAAGTGAATTTCGGTAGTTCCAGGTAGTCTATGCTATTATATCCAGTGATTGTGTCCAGTGCATTTTAGTAGTTCCAAGTAGTCTATGCTATTATATCCAGTGATTGTGTTTAACTGACGTCTTCTATAACTCAAATCATGAAAATAACTAACAAATAGACTACGGGCAGAAGGAGAGTTGGTTTGGTGGGCAGGTGGCATCTGAAATGGAAACAAAGAAAATAAAAATTTATATAAATGCTATATAAATTCACCAAGTACAAAGATTTTCAACAGAGATGTAAGACGTAGGCCTGAGAAATTCGATTAACATTAACATTCAGTTTCATGTTTGGGTGCCCACGGTAAAATTCAAGTTTTAAAAATATCGGCAGTACCTAGAGTTTCTTCTTTTAATAGCGGGAGCTCCAGCGCATTAATAACTTGATAATTTTCTGCATGATCTTGCAATCAGAAATTTAACAACCGTATCTTTTACTAATGGAAGCCCATAACTTGATGGTGCCCTGCTTGTTCTGGCAATTAGATATTTACCAGCCGTATAGACGGTATGTCTATATAACAGACAACATTACCTCATGTCTCATAATAAACATCAACTATCTCGATTATGCAACCTTGGCAAGAGCGGTGGCGACAACCACTAAAAAGGTTCGAACCCGGTACTTTGCAATACATGTCACGTCCAAATTCTTTGGGTAGGATTGCCAAACTCTTTGCTGGCGACTGAAGCCAAAAATCTACTAATATTTAATAGATGTAATATTAAATTAAATAAACTAAATATTTATTATCTACAAAATTTGATCAAATACTTAATATCTATAAAAATTTGCTACAGCATATTTGCTGAACATAATGTTGTAAAAGGTTTGATAGAAATTGAAATAAAAAAGGACCTCCAACTCTGCCCTACAAAATCAAAATGGGGTAAGCCACAAATTCAAGTCTATAGGAATAATAACTGGATTTACTTGAGGCATGGAAAACGATGGTACATGTTGTTTTGAATAAGGCAGGCTGGGAAACATGTATGCGATAATTCATCAGATGTCATCAACAGGTATTGGAAAGCTGACAACCATCCACTATTTATCTAACTCTAAATTACGAAAAATGTCAATTGGTGCTGATATGTCAAATCTTCGACAAGCAAAAATTTGCTTTTACCTGAAAGCGAGCCTCCAACCGAATTTCTATTAATAAATTAATGTACTTATAAGTTATTTTTATTAATTAAGTTTTGTTTTTTGTCAAATTTCAAATTTGGCTTGTTGAATCTTTGACAAGCAGAATTTGTCTCAATTAAGACGCTGAGTCTTTGGTCTTGTTTCATTTGATGGTCCATATTTCTGATTATAACCAATTGTAAATTTAATTTGTTCGGGCTGTTCTCTTGGTCTTATCACGTTTGATAGCTCAGGTGGTTTCAAAGAATCATCAATAATAATTGTAAATTGGTTTTTTGGGCCTTCTTACTGACATTTTATAACTGGTCACATTCAAACCTGTAAGCTTAATCACGTAGCGAGTTGATTTATCTAACAAAAAAATAAACTAATTTAAAAGATTTCAGGTATTTGTAAGTTGGAATTAAAACATTAAAATTATTTCTCAGGACCACAAAATTTTTACAGTTTAAATAATAACTAGCGATTTAAAAATTTGTCAACTTGTTATTCCATGTACTTAAAACAAAAGAAATTTGGTAATGTTTTTGGAATATAAAATGGAAATGGTATTTGTATATTGTCTACTAAGCTTCAAACTTTTGATTTCTTTTTTACGGTTTTTGAATTGTTGTAGTCCCCTGTTAAAATCCATACAAATATATTTGCAATTACAGTTTTTTTACTTTTTACTTAATTTAATGCCTTTTCATACTGCAGTCTTCTGCATATGGATTTTAACTGTCAGTTGTCTTTTAACCGCATACAATTTGATATAATTGGCTGTCTTTTCATACTGTAGTCTTTTCAAAAATATTTCATTATTAAAGCAAGTCCAATTTATACCAACGATATCTACAAAGCTTCAAACTTTTGATTTTCTTATTTAAGGTTTTTAAATAGTTTTAATCCCTTGTTAAAATATATACAAATAATTTTGCAATTACCATTTTTTGCTCTAGACGTAATTTAATGTCTTCATACGGTATCTTTTCAAAGATTCTACTGAGCCTCAAACCTTCGGTTTTCTTTTTTAAGGTTTTTGAACTATTGCAATCCCTTGTTATAATATATAAAAATATTTTTGCGATTCGAGTTTTTTACTTAACTTAATGTCTTTTGACTCTGCATTCTTCTACACATGGAGTTTCACCGTTGCTTGTCTTTTAACCGCATACAATTTAAATGATTTCATACTGCATACTGTCTTTTCAAAAATATTTTATTATTAAAGCAAGTCCGATTTGTAACAACGATATCTAGAAGGCTTCAAACTTTTTGTTTTCTTTTTTGAGGTTTTTGAATTGTTTTAATCCCTTGTTAAAATATAGACAAATATTTTTGTAATTACCAGTTTTTCGGTCTTTACGTAATTTAATGTCTTTTCATGCGGTATCTTTTTAAAGATATTTGATTATTAATGTAAATCCAATTTCTAACAGCGATTTTTACCAAGCTTCAGTTTCTTGATTTTCATTTGAAGGTTTTTGAATTATTGTAATCTCTTTCAAATATGGGATATATAAATATCCCTTGTTAAAATATATACAAATTGTTTTGCAATTATCAGTTTTTTGTTTTTTACGCAATTAAATGTCTTTTCATACTGATTTCTATTCAAAGAAGTAAAATTAGCCAAAAAAGTTTCGTTTTAATTATTCATCTACCACGAGCCAAAATCAAAGCTGCAATAATTCAAAAACGTTCAAAAAAAATTAAAAAAAACGAATTTTTTTAACTGAAAGTTAGGAGCGACATTAAAACTTAATACGAAGAGAAATTATTCCGTATATGAAAGGGGCTGTCCCCTCCTCAATACCTCGCTCTTTACGCTAAACTTTGAATTTTGTCACTTTTTTCTTTGTCCCTATTTCTCCTCCCCTGGACACTTCACCATAACTAGAAAGGGTATGCTTTCGTCCAAGCTCTTTGATATTACGTTCATAGGGTTCCATTTAAATTCTTTTTCTAGAGTGAAGACGGAATACAACTAGCCGTGAGTTGTAACAAACGAGAAAACATTTAATATTAATTGCTTTTAATACTGCTTTCTTAAAAATATCTTCAATGTTACAGCAAAAGGAGTAACCGACAGAAAAGGAGTAACCAACTTCTGTTTTTGTTTTTTCGTTTCTATTTCAGTTCTGCTTTTTTCCGTTTATGTTTAATTCGGATTCAAACAAAATTCGAACTTCGTGTTTCAAAAGTCGTGTTTCATTCATTCAATCCCCCAAACATTCCCCTAGAAACGGCCTTGACTATCATTCTTAAGAGATTAACCTGATTCTTAATAGATTAACATGATGGCCATTAATGCTCTCTATGCATTTCAATGCTTTTGTCTATCATTATCTGTAATATTCACCTAACGAATTAACAGCCAAAGCCTAATAGTAAAGAAAGCAGGTATAAAATGAAGCATTTACTCACTTGTCTATGTTTACTACTGGCACAAATGATTCGGGCCTGACCATTCTGGCTGGAGGTCTTCTCGAGCTTGAATCATTACAAGATACGCGTTGGCTTCGGGCAGATTTTCGAGTCCTTGGACTCGAAACTGATAGTCTGTCGAGTCCTCGAACGAGTTATAGATCGGTTTCGAACTGTTCCGTTCTGAGACTCTGAAGCTAAATTTGTTTCATCAGGTTTGTTTTGGGTAATTGAAAGTCCAGACACTATTCCACTCGATTCGTAGGATTTTTCTTCGACTTCCTTGTCTGAAAGTCTCCTATACCCCCCTGAAGTACTCGGTTGCTTGATGTCTACAACCATTTTACTAACAAAATTGTGATGACAAACTGAAGACTTTGGAGGATAAGTGATTGGCTTTGCAAGACTTCGTAAGCATGGCAGATCAGGGAGGTCAACTATCTCTATCTAGTTTTCATCACATACCTGAAAAATTAAATCCAACTTAAAATACAAAAATCTAAAAAAAACTAGTCTAAAATAGTCTAAAATAGAAATAAAATATATAATTTAAGAATCAGGTTCGACCTCAATAGCTTGAATCCCATTGAAACTCGATTTTTCTACCTTCCCTGGATGTTCAGTAGAAATGCATTGTTAAAAACACTTATAAGGAACAAATGAAATTATTTCCTAGTTTTTTTTTGTTTTTTTTTTTACTTTTGTATGTTTTTTTAAGGTCAAAGCAGAAGCCCCTTCTGCTTAGAATTAAAATAATCTAATCAATATTCCACAACAACCAATGTTAAAATATCTTTAAATCACAGAGTCCTAGGCTTTGGGATATCAGATTACTCGGAGGGAGCGGGCTAGCTAGGAGAAAACTATTTTTGAACCACTGTTTTCAATAATAGGAGGGAGCTCTTTTGGACTTTCTTTGAAGGGAATTCACCCCCTTTCATAAGCGTATAATTGTGTTCTAATACAGATAGACGTAATTATAAAAACCTTGATGAACAGAATGTCAGGCGATTGAATGAGAGCGCGTAATAAATTGAAAATCTCAACAATTATTCTCAGAATAAGAAGAGATGATGTCATCCTAACCTATCAACTGATGAAATTCAAGACTTCCCCTGTATTGTGTACTGTTGTTGATCCTAGTTTCAGAACCAGAGGTCATTTGCTGAAACTTGTAAAGCAGCCTACCTGAATCAGTGTCTGTATTCTAATTTTTCCTCAATAATTAAATAAAAAACAAGTTTTTCAACTGAAAGTAAGGAGCAACATCAAAACTTAAAACGAATAGAAATTAATCCGTATATGAAAGGGGCTGTCCCCTCCTCAACACCTCGCTCTTTAAGCTAAAGTTACTCTTTCTCACAACTACTCTAATTTTGAAAACAATAAACAACTTTAGCTTAAAGAGTGAGGTGTTATTCGTTTTAAGTTTTGATGTTGCTCCTTACTTTCAGTTGAAAACCTTTGTTTTTTTATTTAATTTCTGATCGTTTTTTTAAATGATGCTGGGAAATCTGGCGCCCCCTTCATAGCAATGTCCCTTCCTCCATGGGAACATCCTCCCGCATAAACCCCCACCCCCCCTCCCCCCCTCAACCAGAAAAAATTCCCCCTGAAAATGTCTGTATACTTCCCAATAACCATTACTATATGTAAACATTGGGTAAAGTTCATAACTTTCAGCCCTCCCCCGGGGACTTTGGGGGATTAAGTCATCCTAAAAGACATATTTTTTGACCATGCTGGACAAAATGGCTATCTCAAAATTTTGATCGGGTGACTTGGGAAAAAATTAACGTGGGAGGGGGCCTAGTTACCCTCCATCTTTTGGTCACATAAAAATGGCACTAAAAATTTCAACTTTCGTTCTAATGAGCCCTCCCACAATATTCTAGGACCACTGGGTCAATACGATCACCCCTGGGGAAAAAAAAACAACAAACAAATAAACATGCATCCGTGATCTTTCATCTGGCAAAAAATACAAAATTCCACATTTTTGCAGATAGGAGCTTGAAACCTCTACAGTAGGGTTCTCTGATACGCTGGATCTGATGGTGTGATTTTCAGTTTCCTCCTTTTTTCGAAAATCAGGCAAATTTTTTCAGGCTCGTAACTTTTGATGAGTAGAACAAAACTTGATGAAACTTATATATTTGGAATCAGCATTAAAATTTGATTCTTTTGATGTATCTATTAGTATCAAAATTCAGTTTTTTGAAGTTTCGGTTACTATTGAGCCGGGTCGCTCCGTACTTACAGTTTGTTACCACGAACTGTTTGAAACCTTGAAGTTGATGAAAAGTAGTGACTCGTGGTAAAAACCACGAATATTTCCCAATTGTGGAAAGGCAGGTCTACTGCTTAAAGTCCTGCCTGATATGCCTGGGCCTGCAGAGGTCTACAGTGGTAAAACCAGTTTCATCATTATCTTCAACATTACGAAATAACCAAATCTTCAATTATTGGGAAACGTTAACCTAAGCCCCTATATTAGTCAAACATTATCACGGGTAATTTACTCATTTTACAGTATTGACTCTAACATTTTTTCTAATGCAATACTTACTAAATAAAGAAAAAGGGTTAGGCCTACTTATCGGTTATAGCCTATAATAAACTGAGATTTTCAACCGCGAATGATGCAAGCATGATACAAGAAACTGGTCAAGCAACTACTTTATACCAGACAATTTGCTTTGGCTGGGTTGGAAATTAAATTGTAGCTATATTTTATTTGAGTATTTAGTTGGTATTTTGGTCATGTTAAAAATTCTACTTTAGATACTACAAAAATTCTACAAGATACTTTTGGCTATCTTGGAAAGGGGTTAGGTTAGGAAAATGAAACTTCCAGGGATAGATCTATGGTAAAGCATGTCCCGAGAAGGTATTTTGAAGTACCTACCTCCACTCCTCCCTCTAGAGGGTCCTGAAATTTGTCTACATGACAGGTATTGAAATTTAGACAAAACAACATTTCACCTTAATTTTCAGTTTTCAGTTTCTTTTTCTCTTGGCTTTAGCTCTGAAAATGTAATTCCTATTATTTGAGTAGAATTTTAAGCCGTGTTAGATTTTTTTTTCAAAAATTTAGTAAATGTATTTGCATATCTTTAAAACCTTATAAATTGGGATTGAGCAAAGTTGTGAAGCTGAAAACAATTTTGGGTACTAATGCATAATATGTTACACACGAAAGAAGTCAAGTGTGGTTAATACTAATGAAATAGAATAAAATAGGATGAAAAAATAATAGTTTAGAAACAAATTTGGGCTATATTAGGGGGATTTGAACATTAGGGGGGGGCGGAGAGTAAAGCATAACATATAATTGGATATAAATGGAGTAAAGCATAGCATATAAAGCATAGAATTGGGATTTCAACTTCAAACTTTAGAGTAAAATGCGAGAGGTTAACAAGGGGACAGCACCCTCATATGCGGAATAATTTCGATTCATTTAAGGTTTTACTGCTGCTCCTTACTTTTAGTTTAAATTTTTTCTTTGATTTAAAATCATTTTTCAAATAGTGGCCAGGCCAAACCAAAATATTATGCGGGGTACTAGCCCCCTGAAAATATATTATCTTCCGATGAAATTTAATATCAATAGCTGTAAATTTAAAGTTTCCCACTTTTTCAATTTTTCTGCTTAATACTGGATTGTTATTCAGACTTTGGACAAAATTTCAATATTTAGTTACAAAAGAACCTTTCATATTAAAATATGAAAGGTTAAAATTGTGCCCCACATCTTTCCTATTTACCTTACTCCTATCACGGCAGAGAAAAGCTAATTTTGATCACCAGAGACTTTTTATCGTGAGATGAGCTCCTTTTCTAATATTTTAGGCACGGCTAGGTTATAGAAGAACCTTTCAAGGGAAAATAGAAATACTATAAGCTTTGCTCAAGTAGCTGCAACAGGGAATTTGGTTCCTTTCTACTTAAACAAGAAACCATAATCAGGAACAGATCTGCTAGAATTTAGAGTAAGTAAGTAAGTATGATGGCACTAGACCCGTGAGGTCCAAACCGGCGGTGCTGATCTCTGTTTCATGGCCTTTCAGCCAGAAAGTGCAATGAGGGTTTGGGCTAGCTATCCTATACTTTAGCACACGCTTCCTGTTTACCTTGCCCAGATCAAAACAGAAAAGGAGTCACCGACTTCTGTTGTTTTTTATTTTCGTTTCTATTTCAATTCTTCTTTTTCCGTTTATGTTTAATTCTGATTCAAACAAAATTCGAACTTTAGCGTAAAGAGCGAGGTATTGACCAGGGGGCAAACTCCCTAATATACGTAATAAAAACATGCTAATATAGAAGTTTGTTGCGTAAGTTAATTCCTAAGAAACGTCAGAACAAAATTTTGAGAAAGCCATTCAGCCAAAAAAAGTAAACTAATATGCAAATTTCATTTTAATTATTCATGTACGGTGAGCCAAAATCAAAGCTGCATTAATTCAAAAACGTTCAGAAATTAAATTAAAAAAGAAAGTAAGGAGCGACATTAAAACTAAAAAACGAGCAGAAACTATTCCGTTTATGAAAGAGGCTGTCCCCTCCTCAACGCCTCACTCATTACGCTAAAGTTTTCTATTGTTTTAAAAAATAAAGTTTTTGAGACTAGAGTCAAACTTTAGTGGAAAGTGCGAGGTGTTGAGGAGGGGACAGTCCCTTTCATATACGGAATATTTTCTGCTCGTTTTAAGTCTTGTTCGAATTTGAATTTTTTGCTCGAATATTTCAAATTGAATTAATGCTCGTTTTATTCGAATTTGAATTCAAGATTTGAATTAATTCGAATTTTAAAGTTCAAATTTGGTTCGAATCACAAAGGCCGGTTAATTAGAATAAATAGCTCTTTTAAAATTACTAAAAAACTTTAGCATAAAGAGCGAGGTATTGACTAGGGGGCGAAACCCCTTATATACGTAATATACATTCTCAGACCACACTGGCTATACATGACAAATGAAACGAAAAAGAACTAGATGGGTCAGATTTACGAAAATATGCGAAGTCAATGCCGAATGAAAGTTGTCATTGTTATTTTTTAATCTCAGGGACTTATCTATTGAAGTTTTGTGCTCATGCAAACGTTCACCTAGTTGTTGATGGGTCCTACCAATGTAAAATTTCCCACAAGAACACGGGATTCTGTAGACACCACTACCCAATACAGGGTCAGTTTTATCCTTTCCTAAGTTGAAAGTGTTCAAATTTTTGTTCGGTTTTGAAAGAAACAGAGAGATCATGTTTTTTTTAAATTTTTCTGAGTTTATCGCCAAGTTTCGGGATGTATGGTAAAGCGATGAAAGTTTTTTTCTCAATTGCCGGGGTAACTGAATCAAGGGGTACATGCTCCCTATTTTGTTCTTTTATCTTTTTTAATCGTCTATCTATGATATTTTCAATGAGCTTGATTGGGTAACCATTGCAGAAAAGAATATCCTTGACATAATTTAATTCAGAATTTATATAATTACGGGAACAAATTTTTAAAACTCTGTCGACTAAAAAGATTATTACCCCTCTCTTCACAGAAGGAGGGTGATGGGAAGAGAAATGTAGATATCAATCATTATGAGTCGGCTTCCTATATATAGAAAATTCAAGGCTAGGAGTAGTTTTTATAATCAAAACATCCAAGAAAGGCAGCTTACCTGAATCTTCGAGTTCCATTGTGAACTGGAGATTCGAATCAAAAGAGTTCAAATGTGCCAAAAAATCTCTTAGAGAGTCTTGTCCATGTTCCAAAACAGAAAGGATATCATCAACGAAATGAAACCAGATAGAGTGTTTTAAGTGGAAACACTTCAAAGCAGACTGTTCTATGAAATCCATGTAAAAATTTACCAAATAAGGAGACAAGACAGTGCCCATAGATAAGCCCATTATTTGAAAGAAAAATTTGTTTCAGAATTTAAAATACGAGGAGAACTTGTTGCAAAGACGGACAAGGGTCATTATTGTATAAATTTCCAAGTTTTGTAATCCGACCAAGCTGAATTTTCCTCTAATTTTCTTTGTAAGGCCTGCTCACATTTATGGACATCGCATGAAGTGTAAATAGAAACTGCATCAGAACTAGATAAAATAGTATTTTCTGTTGTACTTTGATTTTTTAACTTCTCAACAAGATCTATGGAGTTTTTTATATAGGATTTCTGTATGCTTAAAAGAGGCTTAAAAATGGTGGCTTAGAAACTTCCTATACCCGTAGTTGGAGAACTATAACATGCTATAGCAATAGGACGTAAGGGAATATCTTTCTTATGGATTTTAGGTAGACCATAAAACTTCGGGGCTGAACAACCTTTGGGGTAAAATTTTCTGTACATTTGAGGGGTAATTAGTCTAGTATCTTTTAAAATTCCTAGTTCTTTCTCAACTGCTGTGTGTATTTGTCCGCGGGATCAATTTTTATTTCTTTGTAAATATTTTTATCCATCTAAAGGGTGTTAACTTTTAATTCATAATCTGCAGAATTCAGAATTACAACTGTGTTTCCCTTGTCCGCTCTCGTAATCACTGTGTTTTTGTCTTTTTAAGTTTCGGAGGATTTTAATTTCTTCCTTTGATTGAGTTGAAAGTGGCAAAGATGGCATATAATCAAGAATACTCTTTACAATTTCACCTCTGAGTAGATCTGGATTTTCAACTTCACCACGAGAGCTAAAAATAGCAGACTCCACACCCGTAATAATTTCCGATGTATTTACGTGTGTTTGAGCCATTGCAAATTTTGGTCCTTTTGAAAGAATACTTAGTTCCTTGTAAGTAAAAACCTTAGAGGATAGATTTTCCAAAGGAGGGCCAGGACAAAATCTAGGAAGGAAAATCCGTGTTTGTTGAAACTGATGAAATTCCAGTTTTGAGAATTTTCCCGATAAACTAGTTTTTGCTAAATGGAATATGTGTCTGAAAGATCTATGTGAGATTTGTAAAATCTGGTGAAAATCTTGAGGACAAAATCTGATATAATAAGGATTTTAAATTAAGTATTTTATTACTAAGGACGTATCTTCTGGATCTATGGTCTTTTAAAATATGTGTTAAAGTTTTGAAACCCATTCTCTGAATAAACGGGCCTTCAGATTGTGTGCCTAAATGTAGGTTGAAACGTAAAGAAGGTGGAAGAATTCCACCATTTTACGACAGTTTAAATTTGAAGGACCCAATCAATATTTTCACTCGGTATAACTTAAAAGAACCTATTTGCATATCTAATGAAAACCGAAAATGTAGACCAGCTAAAACTATTGCAAGGCAAAAGATTTTTGCCCAATCATCTGGGTAAATTCTTTTCATTGATTCCTGCCTGGTTTTTATTCAGTGTCTGTTCTGTCTTTGTAGGGTAAACTTCGAAAAGTTAGATTTTCGTTTTTTTTTCTTTGTCTTTTTTTTTGTTTAGCACTGAGGACGACTTGGCGGAGGTCCTTGTCGAAATATTTGCTTATTTTGTCTTCTTCATAGTTCGCCACTGGCTGACAAAATCCCCGTTTTTTCACCCTTTTTTTCATTTTGTTAGTTTCTTTCCTCTCTGAGTTTCATTTATACGTAATAGTTTCTGTTTTTAATGTTACTCCTTACTTTCAGTTAAAAAAAACTGTTTTTTATTTAATTTCTGATCGTTTTTTAAATAATGTTGGGAAATCCCGCGCCCCCTTCATAGAAATGTCCCTTCCCCCAAGGAAACATTCTCCATGAAAAGATCCTCCCCGCAACCCCCTCCTCCGAACCCTACCCCCCCCCCCCCACTAGAAGAAAATCCCTCCCGAAATATCTGTATACTTCCCATTAACCAATACTATATCTAAACAATGGACAAAGTTCATAACTTGCAGCCCTTCCCCCGGGAACTGTGGGAGATTTAGTCATCCTCAAAGATATATTTATTAGATTTTAGACTATGCTGAGCAAAATGGTTATCTCAAATTTTGATCAGGTGACTTCGGGAAAAAAATGAGCGTGGGAGGGGGCTAAGTTGCCCTCTATTTTTTCTGGTCACTTGAGAAGGGCACTAGAACTTTTAATTTCTGTTCGGATGAGTCCTCTCAAGATATTCTAAGACTGTGAGATCGATAAAATCACCCCTGGGAAAAACAAAAACAAACAAATCCGTGTTATACACGGATTAACAAATGAGGATAAACACGCATCCGTGATCTTTCTTATGGCAAAAAATACAAAATTCCACATTTTTGCAGATAGGAGCTTGAAACATCTATCCTAGGGTTCTTTGATACGCTTAATCTGATGGTGTGAGTTTTATTAAAGTCCTATGACTTTTAAGGGTTGTTTACCCCTTTTTTCTAAAATAAGGCTAATTTTCTGAGGCAAGTACTTTTTGATGAGTAAGACAAAACTTAATGAAAATCAAATATTGGAAATCAGCATAATAATCTGATTCTATTGATGTATCTATTGGTATCAAAATTCCCGTTATTGTTGTTTGTTTCTTAAGTTTTAAGTATTAATCCCGTAATTTCTTATTGTTTTTAAATAATTCTGGGACTTTAAACTGTCCAAATACTTTACTCTCCCCCCCCCCATGTGCAAATATATAGCACAAATTATATACGTACCATTTATTCTTTGTCTTATATCGAGCTACACCGAAAAAAACTAACAAAGAAACCGAGTTGTTCTTAAGTTCTACACGGGGTAAGCTTAAGTAAGACACGTATAATACACAAATACCGAAATTCCTTCCCCTACAGAAACAACTCAAATAAAATCCCCAGATTTGGAAAGCCTTATTTTCCACGGGGAGTATTTTCCAAGGTGGGGGGGGGGGATAAAGGCCGGCCACTATATATTAGACAGGCAGTGAAGCAATAATTTTTGTTCGTTTTAAGTTTCAACATCACTCTTTTTTTCCCTAAAAAAACTTGTTTTTAATTTAATGTTCTTTACCTTAATATTCGCTTCACTAGCACCCAAGAATCATACTGAGTGAATAGAAATTGAAACTTCTCTTATATCTGCTTAAACTTCAAAAGCCAGGTAATTACCGACGAGTTTTCCAGGAAATAGGAACCGAAATAATTCTGTTAAATAAACTTATCTTAAAACACGGACACTGATTAAAGGAATTAATAATGCATGACATCAAAGTTTGCAATATTTTCCTTAGTTTTTAACAGGTTAAAAGGAAATGATTGATATTATCAAAGTTCACAGAATGAATATTTTTCAGTGAACTAGGGAACAGTTAATTTAGGAAAAAAATGGGGTGTATTCGATTCAGAATGCCGAAAAATTTATTTTTTTTTATAGAACCTTTTTGCTTTGAAGGTTCTGGCTGCGTGGATCTGTTAATTAAAAATTTGGAAACTGGCGAATCTCAAATAAGCCAGACAAATTTAAGGAAACCAATCCGGCTTTATTGATTCCTGGCATCATTTCTTTTAAGATACCAACACGAAACTCGTTCAAACACTTCGTGGTAACGAGGGGTAGCCTAAGTAAGGATTGACTTGGCACAATAGTAACCAAAAACTAAATTGGATATCAAAAGATACATCAAAAGAATTTAATTATTATGGTGATACATAAATTCAAAAAGATTACTATTACCCATCAAAAACCACAAACCTGGGCAAATTTGCCAAATTAAAAAAAAGGAAGGAAACGCCTCTTAAAATTTAATAAATCTTAATTAAAATCACACTATCAGATTCAGCGGATGAAGTTCGTCCGGAATGAGGCAGACTATGTCTGCTGACCACTTGCCTCTGGATATCGGGTTTTCCCTAACTAAACGCTCCATGTTAATGGGCAGCCTAAACCTTATGAGGTGGGTGGAGCCCACCCCAGGGACTTTCAGTATCTAGGTAAGTCCTAGCTCTAATTAGATCCCAGGCCTAGGGTCGGTTGGGCCTGCAACCCTCCACCCGAAAATTTTACCGCAACGAAAAACGATGATACTGCCTCGGATGACCTACCCCCCTTTACCTTCCACGACCCCAGCATGTCCCTGGACCGATTTCAGACCATCGAATGAACCTTATTGACGAGGGTGGAATACGACTTGCCACCTGGAACGTACTCACACTCAACTTTCCTGGAGCTAAATCAATGCTTGCCTATGAGCTAAAACGCTTCAATATAGCTATGGCTGGCCTTACGGAAACCCGCCTTGTCAGAAGAGAGTTCGAGGATATTGGTGAAGGATGTCACCTGATCTGGTCTGGTGACCCAAAAAACAAGACAAATGGTGTAGGCCTCGCGCTGAACGCTAGAGCCAAGAGATGCCTTCTCTCCTATAAACAAATTTCAGATAGAATACTGATGGCTCAGCTCCAGCACAAGCATGGAAAGTGGACAATTATTGTATGCTATGCTCCCACCAATCCTAGTCCTGCGGAAGTGAAGGATCAGTTCTATGCGGAGCTCTCAGCGACCCTGTCTAGAGTCCCACCCCACAAAATCGTCACTCTTCTGGGAGACCTTAACGCGACGGTAAATGACAGGGAGGGCGTGTGGAGAAGTGTTCTCGGCCCTGTGACTCCAGATTCACTGAATGACAACGGACGAAGACTCCTCCAGCTCTGCAATATGCATAATTTGGTTATTTCAAGCACGCTCTTTCAGAGACGAGATATACACAAAAACACTTGGTATAGTAACAACGGCCAGACAAAGAAGATGATCGATTATGTTATGATCTCGGGTCGCTGGCACTCATCGATAACAAATTGCAGGACTTATAGGTCGGCCGAGCTTGGAAACACAGACCATAGGATGGTATTCGCCACACTCAGGCTACGCCTGAGAGCACAAGGACAAGAAAGATGGCCTCCCAAGCTCGATCTGATTAGTCTGGCTACATCTCAGATGCAACAGAAGTATGCTCTCGATATCTCTAACCGGTTTAGCTGCCTCCAAGTTCTGGACGACCCTGAAGTAGCCTGAAAGTCTTTCAAAGATAATATACTTGATTCTGCTGGCAGTACCATTGGCCGCAGCAGACACAAGAATAAACCCTTGATATACCAGGAGACTGTCTGTAATCGAGCTGCGCCGGAAGGCCCGTTTAGCAAAGAATATGCCAGAGTACAGACGACTCAATGGCCTGCGCAATAGCCTACTGCACAGTGATAGGAAGACCTTTGTCGACAAGAAAACCAGCGATCTTGAAGATGCCTCGAGAAAAGGAGACACCTGCTCCCTCTACAAACACCTCCGCGAGCTGACGGAAGGGAAGACTTCTACCGTGAGCCGTGTTTTTTCTGCTGACGGAAGCATGCCGGATGACGATGCAGGCCAACTCTCTGCCTGGAGCAGTCACTTCTCAACGCTTCTGAATGCCAAGGCAGTTGCTCATCCCGACCCTGATCTGATTCAAGCAGCAATGACCACACCCGAGGCTACTTCCTACCTCGTATCGCAACCGTTTACCCCCTTTGAGATCCAAAATGCTGTAAAACGGTTAAATAATAATCGAGCCCCCGGCGTCTGTGATATTTCTGCAGATCTTCAAGTACAGGGGTGCAGCGATGATTCTGTGGCTCAAGATAATCTTCTCAGCTGTATTGACGACGAAAAGCATACCGAATGACTGGTGTGCTGGCATCATATTGCCGCTCTGGAAACGTAAGGGCAGCCGTCAAATCTTCTCCAACTATCGTGGGATCACGCTTCTCTCCGTTCCTGGTAAACTCTTCGCCATATCACTCCTCGACAGGTGTTCCACCTTTTTGTGTAGAAAGAGAAGAGTCCAGCTAGCCGGATTCATGCCCGGCAGGTCGACGACGGAGCAAATGTTTACTATGCGCCAGTTGATCGAGAAGACGCGGGAGTTTCACCAAAAAGCGTACATCGCATTCGTGGAATTTAAGGCTGCCTTCGATTCTGTTGATCGCCATTCACTTTGGCTGATACTAAGAACTTCGGGTCTACTCAAGAAATATTGCTCACTCTTTGAAAAGCTGCATGAGGATACGGAAAGCTGCGTGCAAGTCAATGGAGGATGCAGTCCCACATTCCCGGTGGAGACTGGCGTCCGGCAAGGTTGCGCCGCCGCTCTCGAGCTTTTGAACTGCGTCATAGACCAAGTTATGGCCAGCACGATGAATCGCCTTCAGTTTGGAGACCGGATACTCTCTGATGCTGACTTTGCCGACGACATAGCGCTAGTTGCGAGCACCGTCGATAAGATGACCAAAGCTCTCCAGGTGCTCTCAGAAGAAGCCTTGAAATTTGGACTGAAGATCAACTGGCAGAAAACCAAAGTTATGCTCCTTGAGCCCCCCACGTTCCGTTCTACTGTAAAGGAAGTCAACATCGGAAGCAACCGAGTAGATGTGGTTGAAGACTTCACTTACCTGGGACCTTTTCTGTCGAAGGATGGCTTGATCACAAAAGAGCTTACATCTCGAATTGCCAAAGCTTCAGCACTTGCTGGGAGGCTTAGCAGCATCTGGCGAAAACCAAACATAAGCCGCTTTTCCAAAATGCGCATCTACAATGTGTCAGTCAGCACCGTCCTGCTGTATGGAGCGGAGACGTGGCCAGCTGCCAAATCTATCCTCAGCGCCGTCGATGTCGCTCAGACGAAAAATCTCCGAAGAATCGAACGCCTTCACTGGACTGACTTAGTTAGCAACCAGACTCTCCTATCACGTGCGGCTCAAACTCCTTTCTCGACGCAGCTCGCACAGCGTACTGTTCTGTGGTACTGCCACCTCCTTCGCATGCCATGCGACGCCCAAGCACGGGTCGTATTCGACTTCGACCCCATCCTACACGGATTGAAACGACCCAGAGGACGCCCACCCACTAGGTGGAAAGACAAAGCCGATGAATTCCTCACCCAAGCCCACATCCCGGTGGAAGAAGCTGCGATCCTGGAAAGCGATAGGTCAACCTGGAGGCACCTAGTCTCATCGTTCTCTACGCCAAACCCTCGGCAGGAGCCCTAAGTCAAGTAAGTCAGTATCAGATTCAGCGTATAATATGATATAAGGGGAATCGTATCAAACCAAATTTTCTAGAAGATTGGCAGCCAGCTCATTCGAACGGAAATTAAAATTTAAAGTTTTTTTTTTAATTTACAGGGCAGCCCCCCTCACCTACGGAATATTTTTTTTTAGTTTAAAATTAAATTATTGCTCCTTTCTGTCTGTAAAAAAAAAAAATTATGTTTTTAATTTAATATAGATTAAACACCATATCTCGGTGCTAATGTTCTTGACTGTAATGAACAACGTAATCATGCCCTTACATGAGCGAATATAAAAGGTATTTAAAGAGAGGTTTTACAAAAGCCAATTCAAATAAATAAATCTTTCTTATCCAAAATTTATTAATGATAGGGAAGCATCTGTTTTTATGGTAGGGAGTGGGGGTGCAAAAATTTTTAAAAACACATCAAAAATATGTTATTATGGACTTTCATTAGGTTTTTACGAGTCGGATAAATAATTCAAACACCGTAACGTCCGTTGGATATAGCCTAGAAATTAAGGCATAGAGGACGAAAGACACCCTTTGTAGGTTAAGATCAGTTTAAGTACACAATGGTGTCAATTCAAATAAATGTAGGGGAGAGGGGGTAAAATTTTCCTTTCAAAACCTAAACTGGGGGGTAAGCTTCTCATTTTTTTTAACTTTCAAAAAAAAATATAAATAAGATATTTTCAGTGGAAATTTCTTTTTAAAGAAAGCTTCCTCTAAAAAACTTCATAGAAAAATAGCTCATGTAGACACTTTGCTTGTGAGTAAATACAGAATTTACAATTTAGCTTTCTTAAGTAAAACAAATGAATGAAATAAAATCATATTTTCTCTCGTTAATTAATTATTTTTGTATTCTATAGATGTCGAGACAAGGGCGCCGGCAAAAAAGTTTCCAGGGGAGGGGGGAAGACACCAAAATAGCAGTGGTGGTTAGGTGACAGTTTAGGTGGTTTAGGGCACCAAACTTCGACTCTAATTTGAAGAGGACGAACTTGCAATCAATTAAAATCCTGAGTAGCAAATTGATTTAAAAGTATTAATAACTTTATTTTAGGCTTCCCAGTTGCAAAAGAAGTAGCGCCACACAGTGGCAGTACTAGATTCAATAAAGTTGATTCGCTTTATTTCTAATAAAATTAGGCTACGATTCGTGATCTGTAATAGCGCTTGAGCTATAATGAGGGGGGGGGAGTCATTGTTTAGGTGGGGTAGGGTATATTCCTACAAAAGTAAATTTTTATGGACAAACTGCTTACTCTTCATGAGGCTTCAGGTAAATGTTGAAAGAGTTAGGGGGGAGTAGGAATTAATCAA
>JAQQPU010013128.1:0-13478 GCA_029168905.1 Artemia sp. Kazakhstan ARC1039
GAGCATTTAGTAAAAACTGATGCGATCTAGTAAATTTTTCCTCTCCGATTTAGTAAATTCTTCCAGGTCAAGGTGGCAACCCTGATCCATACTAACAATGCTACCTAGGTAGCTGAAACTATACCTCTCGATCAATATTCTCATTAAACTGAAAAATCACGGGCACCCAATCTCACAAGAAAAAGAGAGCCGTAAAATATTATTACGCAAAAACTTTGGGTGGTGAAGCGTCTGATGGTATTTTTAAATTCAGCGTAAAAAAAAATCTATGAAAATAACCGACTCTAATTCTTTAAAAAAAAATTGAATTGAAACGAGAGTGAAGAGCGACATTAAAACTTAAAACCACCAAAACTATTTTGGTGGTTAAAACTATATGAGATAGTGGGGGGGGGGCTTCCCTTCCTTGACCCACAGCTCTTTGCGCTAAGGTTTTACAATGCTTTAAAAATACTTCTTGTTCCAATTAAATAGCCCTTGTGTTTGAACAGTCGTTCTCAAAGAATTGGGACAAACAATATAAATTTAGCGCAAAAGCGAGGGGTTGAGGAGGGGGCAGTCCCCTTATGTAATTTAAGTTGATTTTAAGTTTTAACATCGATCTTTACTTGCATTTGAAAAAAAGAACTTGTAAAAAAAAAACATTTCTGTTCGTTTTTAGTAGCATATCTGGGGATAATCTAACTGTGGGGATGGTTACCGTCCCCTCAAACCAGACTTTTTAAATCAAAATTTAACTTTTGCATAGCTTAGCTTCGAAAAAAATAGTTCATTTAGTCTACTTGCTTTTCGAAATAAAGTATAATTATCATAGGCAGCGCGCTAGCGCTCCCTAAATAAAGAACGATGTGGGCACAATGTCTTCTTTTTTTTTCTTTTTTTTCATACCCCTGCACTTCGTATCGAAGGAGTTGTCGTAGAAACTTCGAGAAGGGCTCATTCGATTGGAAATTGTAGTGGCTAGTGCTCTATTTAATAGTCGAAAGTGATTGGAGGGCACCTATCCCCCCTCCCCTCACGCCCATCATTCCCCCAAACACATCCAATAAAAATTTTGATATAGTCATTTTGTTCAGCGTAGTTGATTTCCAGATAAAAAATATGTTTTTGAGGAGGACACTCCCCCACTACCCTCAGGGCAAGGGTTTTAAGTTATGCTCTGGGGGCATATAAGGTTTTTATAGAAGGCGTTGTCGTAGAAACTTCAAAAAAGGCTCATTCGATTGGAAATTCAAAGGGCTAGTGCCCTTTTTGACATTCGAAAGTGATTGGAGGGCAACTAGCCCCCCCCACGCCCTTCATTCCCCAGAACACATCCAATCAAAATTTTGAGATAGTCATTTTGTTCAGCATAGTTGATTTCCAGACAGAAAATGTTTTTGAGGAGGACACTCCCCCACAACCCTCGGGGCAAGGGTTTTAAGTTATGCCCTGGGGGCATATAAGGTTTTCATAGAAGGCGTTGTCGTAGAAACTTCAAAACAGGCTCATTCGATTGGAAATCTCGAAGGGCTAGTACCCTTTTTAATAGTCGAAAGTGATTGGGGGGCAACAAGCCCCCCCCCACGCTCATCATTCTCCCAAAAACATCCAATCAAAATTTTGAGATATAGAAAATATGTTTTTGACGAGGACACTCCCCCACTGTCCTCAGGGCAAGGGTTTTAAGTTATGCCCTGGGGTCATATAAGGTTTTAAAGAAGGCGTTGTCGTAGAAACTTCAAAAAAAGCTCATTCGATTGGAAATTCAAAGGACTAGTGCCCTTTTTAATAGTCGAAAGTGATTGGAGGGCAACTAGCCCCCCTCCCACGCTCATCATTTCCCCAAACACATCCAATCAAGATTTTGAAATAGCCATTTTGTTCAGCGTAGTGTATTTCCAGATAGAAAACATGTTTTTGAGGAGGATACTCCCCCATAACCCTCGGAGCAAGGGTTTTAAGTTATGCCCTGAGGGCATATAAGAACAATGTTGGCACAATGTACTATGTATTATTTTTTCCCTGAAAAGACTATGTCAATATAAAAAGAACAGAAATTAATTAAAGAAATATTTTCCACAAAATAAGTTTTGCAAAGAAAAGTAAAGAACTCCATTAAACGAAAAATGAGCAAAAATAAAATCAAATAATCTACCAAGCGTGAAACTACCACAAATCAGCATTGATAAATAAATGAAACCCAAAACGAAAAGAAATTACAATAAATAACCGAGTCAAACTCAACGAGCAGAAATTAACATAAATTGGGCACAAAACCCCTTTTCCTTCCCAAGGCCAGAAAAAAATTTGCACTTTACTGAAAAAATACAAATGAATGTGCATTGTCAGTGTAATATACATATACTGATATTTAGTCAAAATGTTAATATTATTTGATTTATTAAAGTTATAATGATAACATTTATAAAGTAGTGGATAGGCATGTAAAACTAATCTTTTATGTTGCATAGAAAAAGATTTTGTGTAATTTGAGAGACACTAGCACACCCAGCACCAATATTACAGGCGCAGTCCCATAATTTTCGCGGGAATCAAGAGAGACTAAAGATTAATTTATATCACCGCTCCACGAAAGCTCCTTCTTTGTTTATCTGAACTATCACGGAGAGTTAGGAAATTTCGCAATAGTCATTTTGGGTCATCAAGCACATACACCCTCCCCCCCCCCTACACAAAGATCCACCGGCTGACTTCCGTAACGGCTTATGCGTAATTATATATCACTGCACGTGATTTCATCAAATGAACAAAAATTATGGACTACGTTTATTATGGACTACAAAAGTATGGACTACAAAAATTATGGAACAAAAATTATTAAAAATTATTTAATATGGACTACGTGCAGTTTTAGGAACAAATGCACAACTTGCGACTGTCTTATTGAAAGTTTTATTTGTTTTTCAATATTTTTATTTAATTTTGATATTCTGACATTCTGATAATTATTTACAGAGGGCTATTACCCTTAGTTTGTAACTGAAATCTTTTTTTTGTATTGTCCTATTAGTGGCTGTATTTAATATTTTCTACTCTTGAAATGACTCAATGATAATACGTGTCGTCAAAACTTTTCTGCCTGGCTGTTTTGTGTGAAAACTCATCTGTATAGCTCTAGACTGCTTGTCTTTCTTAGATGATGATTATGATGATGACGAAGAGCTTGAAGATGATGTTGATCCAGAAGATGACGCCTATGGTCTCACGTTTGGTCATCCAGATCCATCTATGGATACAAACAGGATTGAAGAAATTCCAGCAAAAGAGCCAAATTTAAATGCAGTGCCACTAAAACCTGCACTGAAGGTAAGATACTTGTTCTCAATTTTTTTTTTCCGAAATTTTAAAATTGACGACTCCTTGTCTGGACATATGAAATTATATGTTTATTTAGATACGTTACAAATACTTAATGTTACATTTTCTTATCTATTTGCACATAATAATTTTATTTATATGTTTTGCTAACATACTGCGAAAATTTTAAGAAGGGAATTCATATATTTATTAATGTTTTTACGCATATTGTATAGATTTTAAATGGGCCGGTTAGCGGATGTATTTGTAAATCAGATTGCATTGTTGAAAAGGGTGCAGCTTTTCAAGTGTTTGTCTGTGTGCGCACAGACCTATCTTTTTTCAGGATTTAAACTTATCTCTGCGGTTTCCCAAGGTATTGTCTTGCAACATAAACAGCGTTGCAAGAAAATATATGCAGCGGTTGCCTCTGTCACTTTTCGGGTAAACGACTCACATATCTCATTTTTTTCAACTAACTAGGAATAAATATGATTAAATAACTTCGACGCCTTACGGATGACACAAAATTTCTTTTTTTTTTTCGTTAAAAAAAAATGCTCGGGAGTCGTGTGCTTAACAAATAAAGCTGGTACATAAAGGAGCCAGTATTATCCGGTGCCAAAAGCGGCATTTCGTCTATAAAAATTGGAAACCACCGTTTTCCTTTTTCTGAGGACCGGTGGTTTTTACTGCAAAAAATGGCACTTTTTTTCTAATGGGAAACGAACCTGTAAATGAAACGATTCTCTAAATTTTGGGTATAATTTTTACTCTTTAAGAAGGAAAAAGATTATTGAATGGTGGTATGGAGCCAGATTAAAATAGATCAAATTGAAATTCTCCGTCTTAAGTCGATGGCATGTGACATAAAATCTGTAATAACAGCCTTTCGGCAACTAGGAATTTTATTCTAATCACGGTAAAATCACGATTAAAATATGCACCAGTTCTGTGATGAAAGCCTCTTTGTCTTTGGACTTGTTTGACTTGCCGGGGAAAGTTCACAAATATTCAAGCATCTTTTCAACTTTGATAATGACACTGTCCATATATCTCCACAATAATTTTTCTTCGTATGAACCGTTTCTGTATTTGATACTGCATTCACTTTGAATCTCCAATTCACAAGTCTGTCTGTAATGTTGATTGTGAGCAACGTGTGTTGAAACATACTTCCTTTTACATTTTGATACACATCCACCTTCATAGTGATGACCGACCCATACCACTTTGTCTGTATTGTGAAGTGATTTATAATGTCCGCTAGACTTTGGGTCAAGAAAATATTTTGGGGATCTTAAGGTCCTTTGGAAATAATACAAATCACAGGAGCTGCCGTATATACATTTCGTACTGTTGCTCCAAAAGTACACTTCCGGAAATGACAGAGATGTGAAATTGTTTGGGATGGAGTTGATCATTTCCATGAGAGTTCTATGTTTTTTTGGTACTATTAGCTCATCAATATCTATCACTAACACATATTGGTAAATATTCATATTACGAAAATAACAATCATTAATTGGGACTATTTCATGTACCCATGCTCTAACTGTTGCATCAAACAACTCTTTTCTCATGAAATATGTATTGGGTACACAACCCGGAATTGTGATGGGTAGCATATCAATTGAACCCGATTCAGTATATTTCTCTAACAGCTGTTTTGTTTTTGAGTGGATATTGTATATATAAAAGGTCATTTTTGCTATTCCAAGTTCTTTGTTTATTTCAATCCATTCTGCGAGTTGTTTTGATATATCTGAATTGTATTGCAATCCTTTAAGACATACACTAATGCCTCTCTTTTCGTTTGAATTTGTAGAATATACTTTAATGTTGTTTGAAATGCGGGTGCAGTTTGATTCTGCGATTGAAATGGATATAGGTATACTATCTCTCCTTGGAATGATGCACGATATCATGATAGGAAATGTATATTGAGAGTGTTTCTTAGTATAGAAACTAGGCTTGCCATATAGATACGTTAATTTGATATCTGTTATTACTGGTGCACTGTTTATACTAAACCATAAATAACATTTTGTTGTCAATTGGTTAACTCTGCCCACTGTCTCGGCTAAGATCCGAATTGTCGGGTATGTTCTGTTATCAAAATGAGCGCTAAATAAGTAAATGGTTGTGGATTTTAAGTTGGCCACTTGCCAGTAGCTGTTATCAAATGAGATTGTATGAAATGTTGGAAAGCGGTTGCAGTTCCTGACAAATCTTTTCATTTTGAAAGCTTCATAAGGAAAGTAGGGACTTTCTCTTTCAAACATCTCCTGTTCTGTTGTCTTTTTATTTGAATTGAATGTTGGGTTTGATACATGCTGCTCTTTCTTTAAGATGAAACTGATTAACGACAAAAAAAACACCAATATTAGAAGTTTTGCCGGACAAAACTTGTTGCGATACATCTCTTTCACCTAAAAAAAAGAAATCCTTTGAGGTTCAATGGAGGTACCGGTAAAAGTACCGTTTGTACTTACGGTACTTACGGTAAAAGTACCGTTTGTACTTATGGTACTTACGTTAAATGTACCGTTTGTACTTACGGTACTTACGGTAAAAGCACTGTTTGTACTTACGGTAAAAGTACCGTTTGTACTTATGGTACTTACGGTAAAAGTACCGTTTGTACTTACGGTAAAAGTACCGTTTGTACTTACGATACTTAAGGTAAAAGAACAGTCTGTGCTTACGGTACTTACGGTAAAAGTACCGTTGGTACTTACGGTAAAATTACCGTTTGTCCGGATTTAGCTTTTGGTCCATGACAGCACACAAGGAAAAATTTTGCAGAATTACCTTTGAAAACCCCCGAGTCCTTCCCCAGCCCATCTTCTTGGAATGATGAGAATATCTTATTTACGTTGGGTTTTAAGGGAAGAAATCCTGTGAAAATTAAGGGTTCTGCTGAAATTTACGCTAAAATTACTATTTACATCAGAATTTAGTTATTTTTACCGCCCGCAAGAGTAAATGCAAAATATGAATAATTCTCCGATGGGACCTCTTGAGTTCTTCTCCATTCTACCTTATTTGTTACATTATATGGAACATACATATTTGTATCTCTAATGTACAACAGCCAAAGACCTGACTTCGTTTTTTCACCAGCTTATTCAGCATGTATCTGCCTTCGACCCTCGAATTTCTACTGAAATGATGTCACCTTATAAATAGGAAGACAGACACTTGATGGTTTATAAATATATTTTGACTTAAGTTAGCTTTTTCATCAGTTCCTGTAGCTTTTTTTGCTTAAAAATGTGCATACAACTGGTTGAAACTTGAAATAAGTTATATGTTAGGACGAAAATTAATTAAACACGACTGTTATGTGTCGCATTTGGCCTTGGTGATTTTTCTCGCAATCCCCACACATTGTTTGGTTCCAGCAACTGCTATTTAGTGCTATTTGACTTCTAAGGCATGCTTAGGGACGTGCACAAGAGAGGAGGGGGCTCTCAAGGCCCGACCCCTTGAAAACCCGAGTTTCCTGAATTTCTGGACACTTCCTGTTCTAATTTTCAAATAAAGGTTGTCTTCTACTGCCCCCCCCCCCCTTGAAAAAAACAAATACTGCGCTCGTACCTGTTCGTAATGATGATTCATTTCAACCTTGTTAATTTCTAGAGGTGCTACGGAGGTGTTCGGTAATGTTAAAACAAAACTATTATGTGTTGCATTTGGCCTTGGTGGTTTACTGGTAATCCTCATACACTGTTTTGGCTCCAGCAACTGCACTTCTATGAGTATGTCAGCAACGGCGTACTCGGGGAAGTGTGTAGAGGTGGGGAGGGGGGGGGGTTGAGACCTGCCCCCTCGAAATTCCAACTTTTCTTGGATTTCTGGACAGTTCCTATGCAAATTGCCAAATGAAGTTTGCCTTCTTCTTTTCGGGCCCCCCCCCCCCGGAAAAAAATCGTTCGTACGTGCATGTTCGTGCTGGTGATTCATTTCAATCTTGTTAATTTCTAGAGTTGCAATGGAAGTTTTTGGTAATGTTTCTTATCTCTTTCTTATTATTAATGGCGGTTTGTTAACTGGTAAATTAATCAGTTTTGTGAGTTTTATGTAACTACTCATCACGTCCCAATCTCAAATTTTCGACCTATTGGGACTTCGCGTGGGACTGATGATTCGTACAATGTTGTTTATTTCCATTGGGACTTTCCGCTCTTATCTTGAAGGATGGGCTACTTTCCATAATAATGCTCTCATCATTCTTGTTTCCAGTGACTGAGATGGTTTATGTCCCGGAGCTTCCATGCTTTTCTCCCTCTAGAGCAATTGATGACTTTGCGCTTTCTACAGCTATTGATTTTTCCTCTTTGACTGTTGTTTTTGCCCTTTATTTTTCCATGTCTAATAGTCTCCTTTCCTTTCGGTTTTGTTAGAAGAGGGGTGATTTGAGGCAGAACCAATAAATTTTGAAAAAGGATTCTGGGGTTGGTATTTTTGGCTTTGGTACTTGACCATGGATTCTCAAGGCAAGTGGAGTTAGAGTTGAGTTGATTTTATAAAGCATGAAATCATGTAATAAGAGTTTGGATCGTAATTCTTCTAAAAGTGAATTGGGAGCCGTAGTCGTTTTTGCAGTTTTCCTGGGGGGCGATTGTTTTCATAGCGAATTTTCCATGGAACAAGTTTCCTGGGGGCAAGTTCTTGATCAATCAATCGTTTTATTCGGGGTCCAGTGTATTCTCTCCAGTAAATCCTCCCCTCCCATGCGGAAAATTTCTCCCATGAAAAATCCCCTTGGAACATTTACCCCGTGGCAAATTCTTCCTGGAAAATTCTCCTCACATGTAAAATTGAGCAGACAAAGAGAAACTAAGAAAAAAAAAGAATGAAGAAAAGATTCTGGAACAATCTACCTATATTGCAAAATGCATGGTCTACAATTAAATAGAGCATGGTAACGAACTGTAAATAAGCAGTGACTGGGGCCAATGTTAACTAGAACTGTGAAAAAAGGAAGTTTGATAACAATTAATGCGTCAAAAGAATTGGTTTGTTATGCTGATTCCAAATATATAAAGCTATTTAAGTTCAATACTGTTTTCCCGTGGCATAATCTTTTTGCTTACTTCAAAAAGGCTCTACAAATTATAATTTCCGTTCCATAGAGTCCTCCCAATCTTCTACGATTATCGGTTCGATCCGATCGCCCCTGAGGAAAAAAAAAACAAGAAAAAATGGAAAAAACACAAATAAATAAACACGCATCTCTAATTTTTTTTCTGGGAAAAAAAATATTTAAAATAAGATTAGTTGACATTAGCTGTAATGTCAACGTTCATCGGTAAAACATGACTTTAGGTTTATGTAGTTTGTGCAAGTTTGTTTATGCTGCATGGTTTATGGTGTAAGATTTATGGTGTAAATTAGTTTGACATTAGCATTAGATCATTAGGAAAAGCACCTTCGTGTATACGCCTAGTGGACGCTTTTTTGATCGCAAGGGGTAGACTTTATTATCTGCTATAGTTGTCGACAAGGGGGTCACGTATGGGGGGATTGGGGACGCCCCTTCCCCAGTGTTTTCAGCCAGTTTGGTAAAAAGTTTGAGTTAGCAAAAAGTTGTTTTAACGGGGACTGGATGGATGGTTTTAAAGCTTTCCAGTATGCAGAGGAGCTAAATTGATATCTAATCTAACTAATCTAAAGGTCAAATCGAACTTTTGAAACATTTTAGAGACGAATTCAATAGTGCTACATTGTTGAATGTAGTGCTACAATTGTGCTACAAAGTGCTACAATTGTTGAAAAGGGTGCAGCTTTTCAAGTGGTGTTTGTGTGGGCACAGGCCTATCTTTTTTCAGGATTTAAGCTTATCTCCCCGATTTCCCAAGGTATTGTCTTGCAACATAAACAGCGTTGCAAGAAAGTGCATGCAGTGGTTACCTCTGTCACTTTTTGGGTAAGCGACTCACATATCTCAGTTTTTTCAACTAACTAAGAATAAATATGATTAAAAACTTCGTCGCCTTACGGATGACACAAACTTCCTTTTCTTCGTTAAAAAAAATGCTCAGGGGTCGTGTGCTTAACAAATAAAGCTGGTACATAAAGGAGTCAGTATTATCCGGTGCCAAAAGCGGCATTTCTTCTATAAAAATTTTAAACTACTGATTTCCTTTTTTTCAGGGCAACAGGGGTTTTTACCGCGAAAATGGCAGTCTTTTTTTTACAATAGTAAACTAACCTGTAAATGAAACGAATTCCTAAATTTTGGATGTAAGTTTTACTCTTTAAGAAGGAAAAAGACTATTGATTGGTTATCTGTTTTATCTAAAGGTTTTCCTTAGCAATAAATGCTCGAAATATAATAGGGCTGTTGCACTGCTTTGGGGATGGCCGGGTACAGATGTAAGGGCAAGTTTTCCGGGGTGAATTTTTCCTAAACCCAGGAATATCACCTCCTTTGCCCACCGACTTGGTAGTATAGCTCCTCATTTTTTTTTTCATTTTTGCGCTGAGAATCGAATTCATGATGCTGTGAGAGAATTCCCAAACGACGTTTGGAAAAGAAAGAGCAAATGATAGTGTGTTTGTTTTTAATACAAATATCAAGCTACTGTTCAGTCTTCGTGGCCTGAATGAGTAATTTTATGAACACTAGTCCCCCCTGGGACAAATTTTCTGGTCTCCTGAACTGTCTCTTTGATTGTGTGTTTTATGTCTTCTAGTCCAACTAGTTTCATCCCTCTTCCTGATAATAACCTGTGTTTAGGATTGTGGGTTTCTGTCTTTGAGCTCCACCGCTTAATACAGACATCTCAGGAGGTTTGTATTACGGCAGCCACGCATTACAGCGGGCATGTGTTACGATTTACTGACATGATATAGAAGCAATGCCTAAGGTGCCCAGTGTTTCCACTTCATACTTTTTTAAATCCCAACAAGGCTCATGGCAAATCTCTAGAAATCCCTATTTTCAATACCAAAATCAATATAATTTCTCGATTTTTTCCCATTAAGTTTCCCATTTCAAAATAAAGCCTTGTTATGCTGACTTTTAATAGCGTTTGTTCAAGACGACTTATTTTGAAACTCAAGACCTTTACTTGTACCAAAATCTCGTGTTTTGACGTTTAAAACTATGCTTTATATTTATCGACTAGATAAGATTGGTTTTGATTAATAGATTCCGGTGCCAGATTCTGTGGCTTCACTTAGTCCTTCTTCAACTCCTGGATTAATAGAGGTGTACCTCTGTACCTTTGAAAGCAGGTATCCCTAATCTGCATCTTTACCAGGTTTTCTTCAAAAGATTAGAAGTGTTGAGTGAATTTCGAACCCCTCTTCTCTTGACTTCTAGGTCAATTTAGTTGTTGGTATCGTCGTCTCCTAGAAGGTTCTATCCAGCATAGGCAAGCATTCAAACATAATGCGCTTCCGAATCGACTGTGCAAAAGATCCTTAACTTTCTTTATGGTGCATCCAGACTATAAGCTTTCTGGAAAAATGGGACGGAAAACTACTTCCGTCCTATTTTTCTTTTTGGGGTCGAAAGAGGATTTTCAAGGGCCGAAACCCTAAAAATTCCTCAAAAAATCCAGAAGACTTGTAAAAATACCCAAATCCCTGAATGAAACATTTTTGCCCCTAAAAGACCTTAAAAATCCCCATTTTAGGGGGGAAATACCTATAATGAAAACACTGAAGGTGTCTTCCATTGCCGTCAGGAAGGAACCTAGCAACTAGTCAAAGAAAAACTTGGGTATCTACCATTCAAGTTCGACCCGAATCACTTGGCGAGTTTAAGAAGCATGGCTGGCGGCTGGTCGAGAGTAGTTGTCGATCATCACAGCCATCAACTGTGGATAGACTCTTTCTAGGGCCAAATTTGTCACTGAATCTCTAACGCCACGCTGAGTCAAGGGCTTGCAACGTGAAATAAATACAATTATTAGTCAACCCTGACAATTTCAGTCCCCTTGATAAAAAGCCTGTTGTGTACTTTTTCTATAAAGAAAGAAAGAAAAAGAAATCACGAAAATTGTCTATTGTTCCGATGTGTTGAATAGAATCTATTGATTGCTAAGCAATATCCGATTGATTAGGTTTTTTCTTTGTATTGACGCTCCACCGCAATCCACGCTTATTCTTTAATTAAACCAAATGTCCAATTGATCCAGATTTTGAAAGACTTCGGCCAGAGTAGAGCATTCGTAACTAATTTCAAGAGCGAAATTAACAAATAAACGTGCTTTGTTGAGGAAAAGAACTATAAGCGGATTTGCCAGAAATCCTTTTCACAGGTTAGGCCGAATAGTTCGATTCACATCAACTGATGGATTGTTTCCTGGAGACAATTAACCCATTGCATTAATAGTCATAGGTTCAACCGTTGGAGGGGGGCCTACGACTTTTACTAAGGAGGGGGGGAGTCGGAAATTTGAAAATGGCAGTTTTAGGGCACAATAATATCCCCCTCTCCTTGTGTACGTCTGTAATACTACTGAAAAATATTATTCATATCTTTATTGTCTTAACTTTTATTTTAAAGAATGACCCGGATGTTTAATTTGTTAAAAGCAAAATACAAAAAAGTGGCCTCAATTATGTTCAATAAGATGAATTGAAAGGCTATGTAAATGTGGCTAAGTCCCGGATTCCGCCCTTCCCTTATCGAGTCCCTACGTCCCTTAGTAATCATTTTTGAAAATATTCTTCTTTTCAAGAAAAACAAATAAAACTTCAGCTAAACAAGTAATAAATAAGAAGAATTAGGTGATGTTCCTTTCATATGCACTTGTTGATTCATTAGAAAAAACTTATAATATTCCGCACTATAGAGAATTTGATTTTGGTGGGGGTTTTTCCCCTAGGAGCCCTTGATTTTTGTTTTAAAACTTTGTTCCAAGAAGTAAAAAAAAAAATATATAGAACTATGGCAGAACAACAAAGAAGAGCATTACAGGACCTGCACTTTATATAAGTTTTATTTATTTATTTTTTGGTTTCGTTTTGACTTTCAGTTTGTTCCTGGCACCTTTTTTGTCTTTCTTTTTATTCCCGATTCGGAATTTTATTTTTTTCCACGGGCAAGAATGAAAGTTCTTGCTTTCGGACTTTCATTTGCTTTTCTAAGAAGTAAAAACAACATAGAAAGTATGAAGGAAAACAAAAAAGAACTGTGCAGGAATTACACTCTGGAAAATTTTTCATTTTATTCTTGGTTCCGTCCTTTAATCTTTCTAAGGGTGGGAATGAAAGTTCACGATTTCGGACTTTCATTTGCTTTTCTAAGAAGTAAAAACAACAAAGAAAGTATGATGGAAAGCAAAAGAGAACAGTGAAGTACTTACACTGTATGAAAATTTTTCCTTTATGTTTGTTTCGGTCTTTTACTCTTTCTAAGGGTAAGAATGAAATTTCATGTTTATGGACTTTCATTTGCTTTTCTAAGAAGTGAAAACATTATAGAAAGTATGATGGAAAACAAAAAAGAACTGTGCAGTACTTACACTCTATAATAAAATTGCGTCTTAATCAATCCTGTCTCGAATGAAGTTGAGTCTTCTCTGTTGCGGGTTTTATTAAACTGAACCTTTTGTCAAATAAAAGGTTTTTGAAGATGTGCAGTGTTCTGGAAAGGTTCTGTCGTCTTTAAAGCTTGGACCTTTTTCAGAGAAAGATTGTCAAAATTTGAATGTGTTTTTGGGCCAAAAAGTTACAAATTATAGACAATTCCATTAAATTGTATATTTATTGGTTTGTTTTTGTATTTTGATGCCGAAATTTACTTTTGGGAATACTTTGGATCAATTTTGGTGGATGAGATATTTTTCAATGAGAGAGTAGTCTATAATTTTGTTCTGGGGAGACTAACGTTTGAAACAATGGTTTTCTGCCAGAAAAATTTTATATTCCCTAACTGTTGTCGTGTTTGAATCATCGTATCATATATGTTTAAAAACAATAGTTTATCACATAGTTCTTCTTCTTCTTCTTTTTCTTCTTTTTTTTATGGTATTTGCAAATTTTTTTTCTATCTTTTTGTTAATTTCCTAGTACGTGTTAACGGATTAGTGTACTCTTTTTTCCATTGATAAAAGCTTTGTAATGTCAACTCATAATTGTCGGACTTTCATTAATGTATGCGTAAAAAGAAATTATTTAAAGTATATTATATATATACATATATATATATTTAT
>JAQQPU010013129.1:0-18741 GCA_029168905.1 Artemia sp. Kazakhstan ARC1039
TGACTGGCGAAAACAAAATATATTATTACACAGAGTAATGCCAAGCCAACGTAGGCTATCAACTGAACGTACAGAAGCATAATTTCAATAAGATACTCGCACTTTTCAAAATTTAATCCAATATCTGAAAAACCTTTTCTCACATTATCCACCATTTTAGACAAAGAAAATTTTCTCCTACTATTAATTAGGATGTAATTAATAGGATCCGCGTAAGCAATATACGATACATCAGAAAAACAAAGAAAGCAAGTATCAGCTATCTTAGAGAGCACTACAGCAACACAAAGTTTAAAAACATTAGGGGATAACCCACTTCCTTGGCATACTCCACATCGAACACGAACATCGTCTTGGACATTAACCCCGTTACCATTCGTTAATCAGTGTCAGATGGCAATTTTTTTCACTAGGAAGTTTTTTTTCAAAACGCTTTTTTTAAACTTTAGTTACTATGAGCTGTGGCTTGCTCTTTACTTGCTCTTTACATGGTTGCAGCTACCCGTTCAACCATGATACCAAACAGTCGAGAAGCTTACTGAATGTACGATCTGATCAAGCCGATTTCATAGCCACAAGGATAAATGACGGGCGACAGAATGCAATGGTATAATTTAGGCTATATATTTGGACATTAGGGGGGTACGACGCGATTCTACCGAATCAAGGGTATGTTAGGTAACTTTGTTTTTGAAACTCTCTACAAGAAAATGGTAAATTTTTCTGCCACTTCAGAAGAAGAAAAAAAAAAGAATCTATATTCGCTGGTTATACAGAGCCTTTACATTTTTTTAAAATTTACAATTCGATTTTCTTATCAGATACATCACTCTAACATTGCCTAAGTAAAGAGCCATGTGCCTCCCATGCATTTTGTTTTATCAGGTTTTTTTCCCCCCACATCATATTTTAGGAGTGTTCGTAAAAACTTTGAGGTTGAAAATTGAAATTCTAGTGACCTTTTAACGGTGGGGAAAAAATAAAGGGCAATTAACACCTTCTTTCTTACCCTCTTTGTTACTGCCTCTCCATAGCCCCCTTGGTATCAGATAATAATTTTGAGATAGTCATTGGTTTCAGAATTAGTCAATAATTCTAACAATTATGACTCCAAAGATGAATGACTACGGGGATGTAATGAACCCCCTCCCAATCCATTGGGACAATAACGGTAAACTATACAAATTGTAAATGTTGGCAGATAGGTTTTGTAATGGAAACAAGGGCATACATTGGTGATGGGTCTGATTGGCTCACCACTTTCAGGGATTATCTATGTATTATGTTGGGAGGAGTGGGAGGAGGAAGAGTGTTAGGTGGATCAGAAACGAGCCATAACTTTTTGTCCATTTTCAGTTTGAAACTGACAGCCATAAATCTTGGGGCAGAGAGGAACAGAATGTATACACCAGAACTTGTTTGAGTCCACGGGCCTCCCGAAATCGGGCCCCGAAAAAGGGCAAAATTTGCTATCATCCAATTGACTTGAAACTTATATGCTTAGGTCCTTGAGATATATGGTGGGGAGGGCAAATACAGAAAGTAGAATAAAAAAAATATATTTCCCCTGAAACAAGGCCCGACAGAGAACCGAATGTGTCTTTCAAGTTGGGCACTGGATCTCCAAATATGAAGTCCGAAAATTGTCGACAAAACTTTGTCCGATTGGCTTGAAAGTTTCAAGAACCATTGCCTGGACAATATTTGTAAGTCCTTTGATCAATTGAACCTCAATACACTGGGAAAAATAGAGAGAAAGAAATATCGGTTCCTCCAATAAAGGGCCATAAGGTGTTTTCTGCAGACGACTTGAAACTTGCATCTGTAAGCTCCTGGGTCAGCGGAATCCTTGTACAAAAAAAAAACAAAAAAAAAACACATTCACAAAAAATTCACAAAAATAGAAATTTAGATTTGGGAAAGGACCGTCCAAAAGCGGAACCAGAAACTGCTTATGCAACTGGCTTGAAACTTATATCTCAAAGTGCTTGGGCCAATTCGCAAATAATAAGAAACAATAAAGTACTTTTTCTGAACGACTAAAAACTTAAAACCACACGTCTCTTGCCAGGTGGACCAATGTAAAGTAAAAATTTTGATTTTATGGCTAAGACCCACCTCAAATTGTGGCCCAAGAACTGGCTAAAGATTGATCGGCTTGAAATTTGAAGGATTGACGCCTGGACAAAGAAGGCCATATTTGTTTTCTTGGAGGGTTTTAAGGGGCTCAGTAATGGGCCTAAATATTTTGCAGTCTCTCATCAGTTTGAAACTTGCAGCCGAAGGTCCTCGGTCCAAGATATGAAAAAATTGGGAGTATGGTCACCCCCCCCAAAAGAAAGAGGGCCAGAAAAGGGCCCAAAAGCTTTTGCTTCTTTGCTCAAAATTTATAGTAGTAATTCCTTTAGCAAAGATGAATCAAATGCATATGAAAAAAAAAATCCAAAAAAATATTAACTCCTCAAAAAAAGGGCCAAAAAAGGGCCAACAATCCGTTTCTTGGTAGACAGAAATTTAAAGCCGTAAATCCCCTGCACCAGTAAATTCCAACGCACAAAAAAATTTTAGCTTGCAAACCAGGTCCTCCTCAAAACGGGACACAAAATAGGTTAAGGTACTTTATTTCCGATTGGCCTGGAATTTTCAAGGATAGTTTCCTGGCCTAAGGTAAACACACATTTTTGCTGTTAAGGCACCCAGAACCAAGCTAATATCTTGTTCTGGTTAGTCAGGATCATAATATTACTAGGGTCAATACAACATTGAAGAAAACAAAGAATTTTGGAAAAAAAGATTTTATTGATTCAGAAACTTGTCGCAATTTCTTTCTTTAATTTCACATATAGTCTACCAATTGATTTAGTATATCACGTGTGTGGTCAAATCAAGAAGCTGATCGAGAGCAAAATCTTGGGGGAGGTCAAATGTGACAAGGGCACCAATGAGCAAAATATTGGGGCAGCAATGTGACCAAGGTGGCAATAATCGACAAGTGGACAAAAAAAAAGAAAAAGAAAACCAGGATAAGAGGGCACCAGAAAAAATCTAGGGGGGGGGGTTCTCCTCCCGGCCCCCTGGATTCGCTAGTGGTCAAGTCTTATTTGTTCTTGAAATATGCTTCAGATTATCTTTGTGATGGAGATTTTAAAACTCCACATCGGTAGCAAAATAACAAAAGTTCAAGCTTTGGTAATTTGAATTTAACGATGATTAAATAAAAGAAAACAAGTTTCTTCAACTGAAAGTAAGGAGGAATATTAAAAGTTAAAACAAACAGAAATTATCACGTATATGAGGGCCGTTGCTCCTCCTCAGCACCTCGCCTTTTACGCTAAAGTTTTTTAGTACTTTAAAAATAAGGTCCTTGTTGTTTTAATTGAACGAACACAGTGTTTCAGGAGTCGTCCTCAGAGAATTGGGACATAATTCAAACTTTAGCGTAAAGAGTGAGGTGTAGTGGAGGAGCAACCCCCTCATATACGTAATAATTTCTGTTCGTTTTAAGTTTTAAAGCTGCTCCTGACTTTCAGTTGAAAAAACTTATTTTTTTATTTCATTTCTAATCGTTTTATGAATAATGCCAGGAAATCTGGCTACACATACACGGAGGAATTCCTCCTCCCACAGATTTATTCCCTAGACAATCCAATCCAGGTGAAACTTTACCTCGGACAATTGCCCTTAATATCTCCACGTGTAAGATTGAGTTAGTACAGGAATAATAAGGTTTGACCTGCAACGAATTGATAAAGTAATGCTATCTTCACTATGCAGACCAGAAAAAATTGCTGAACAATATATCCAAAATCCCCATCTCTAACTCGTTGCGAAATTTGTTTTTTTCGCCGGTTTTGTTAATTTATTTTTTATTTTTTTGGAAAAAAATGAAATATCACGAAACTGGTGTTTGATACGTCTTTCTGTATCAGATTTAAAAGCTGAAATGATATCTGATGTTGGTATCTCCGAAATGTCAAAAAATAAATCAGAAATACTCTGTTTTTGGACAAAAATGAACAAACTTTAACGTTTTAGGTAAAAAAAAAACAAGCGTTCGATAGAAGTTTCTAGATCAGTTTTGAGTTGACAAACTAGGTTTTCGGAGATACTTCAAGATCTTTTTAATGCCCATCCTCCCCACCCTTCACCAAAAACCTTGCTCTTCGCAGGGATTTGAGATAAAATTCCATTCACCTTCATCACCAAAAAAAACGACGTGGTAAAAATTATTTGTAATAAAACGGAAGAAAATTGCACATCTGGTTGATCAAAGGAACAAAAATCACAGGGAAAATTAAATCACAGGCTTAAAGCTCATCCTCAGAAAATTCATCTTCTTGACACCTCGCGTTGTTGCACTAAACTCCTCTACCTACTCGACAAGCTATGGTGCATTCCATGCCATTTTTCTTGCAATAGCATCTCTCACTGTCGCTACCATCAGCTCGGCAAGAACACTTCACTGTCTTTAGAAGATGAGGAGGAGTAGCGGGGAGATTCGTCATTTTTGGCTCTAAGACTTCGTTGCCTTGAAGATTCCATCCCCAGCTTAGGGGGTCAACCGTGTTCCTTAGCCGAATCTGAACCTGGCTGTAGACTCGGAAGGAATGATACATCGCTGCCATCATAGTCGGAGGCAGCTCTTGTGGGTGTACGAGTGAGGTGGCAGTATTGACTTTCCTCTGGAAAACTTGGTTCCTGGCATTGTCAAGACTTGGCAGATCCTGTTAGTTGTAGAGTATCAGCAAAGCTTTCTCTCCAGCCACAGCTATCTCAACATGAGATGCAGATTTTTTGGTAAACAGGGTTCCGGCGTCTCTGAAACTCGAGCTGGATAACAATAGCGGAAGAGCTTTCCCTTTTCCGATGCCATAAAGGTGCGGTGTTGTGTCGCAACGCAGTATGGCGTGACAGAACGGCATCGGCTGGCAAACTTCTGATCCTAGCTTGTCTTTTATCTGACAAACATCCCAAGCTGAGCATTCACTTCAGAATTTTGCTTTCGGCAAGAAGTAAATTCGATTTGAACTCGTGTCTACAAGACAGATGAGGAGGATGAGAACATCCGTGTCATCAGCAACCACAATGGTGCCCCTATTGAGTGCAGTTTCCGAAGCCTTCTTCACTATGTCTAGATCAGCATCTCCTTCAGAGGGGTATACATCGCAACGCTGGCTACCAGAGCATTTCCAAGAATCTTCAGAAAACGCGATTTTTTCTCCTTGCATGAAAGAAACTCCTCTGTCTTCATGCAGAGATTCATATCTTCGGTAAATAAAACTTCGCGGCCGACAGATCCAGCTCGATGCAAATGGGTTGCATCTTTGATTGACGAACCGCCGTCGTATCCGTCGAAGACGATAACTGCACGGGGATACTTTTTTTCGACGTAATGAATGTAAGAAGACATGATAGCCTTGTATGTGGAAGCGACCTTCCACGGGATACGATGGAGAAGGGAGCCCCCGATTAAGACAAAGCTGGTAATTCCCACCAGTCTTGGAGACTGAGCATCAAACCCACATGACTGATAGACTGCTTTTGCTAGCTCGGGCTTGTTGGCCTTTCGCATGAATCTGTTTCTTTCGAAAAGAGCAGGAGGAATGGTACAGAGCTCAAACTTGAAATAATCTTCTTTGAGACTAGACCTCTGGGCAACGATAATGAACATCTGAAAAAGTAGCAACGGGTCGATGTGCGCCACCTCAGAAGAGCCCGAATTTTTTGTGCTCATCAGAGTCACTTGGTCTTTCTTTTTAACGAAAGACCATCTTTTTAAAGTGTTCCTTCAAGGTCTTTTCTGACATCTTGTCTAAGATTTTCTTCCCAGCAGATTTGGCTTCGTCAACATTCACGCCTGGAGATGAAGTTACTCCATTTGCAACGCTTCTCAGTTGTACATTCCCTTTGAATGGGGATGACACTTCGAAGAAATCTACCAACTTCACGGTATCCTCACAGTCACAGGTTTGTCTGTTCAGACTCAAGTCACGATGCTGCTCGCTTGTATAGTAGCCGATATTAGTCAGGTTCTGCATCAACAGGTTGACCTCAAGCCACGCCGGCCTCGACAGAACTAAAATCGCTCTCTGTTCTTCAGTCATGCCACTACCACCAGTGAGTCCTCCCGATGTCTTTAGACTTCGCATGTACTCTTGTTCAACAACTAAGTCTGCTGAGAGGCCGGCCCAGCGCCAATCTGACCTTCTAATCGTGTGTCCTTGCTCACTCAACATATGAAACATTTTTGGGTGACGTACTGGGAAGTTTAGATTTCACGTAAAGGTTGTGCCCAGATGCGGCTAGGTAGGGAAGCATTTCTGCTGCTACCTGCAAATGCAGGTCCTATAGGCCCAGTCTCTCGGCACGTATAAACTTGAGAAGCTTTTTAACCATGTCAAGGTACTGCAGCCAGAGCTTTGCTCTTACGTGATCTCGTAGGTCTTCAATCTTCAGTTTGATAATACTTTCCAGTAGTCCCAGCTTTGGTGCTTCGTCAAGGTCTCTGGTGTTTCGTCAAACCTGAATGAGATTCTTTGTACGATCCGAAGGGGAGATAACTTTCTATTTGCATAAGACTGCAGCTCGGTTGCCACAATATGGCATTGAGAACATGTGTAAATGTAATCACGCTAGCTTGAAAAGATCTGGATGTATACTGAAAAAAGACAAACGAACGGACAAAAAAAAAAAAAAAAAAAAAAGGATAGCATTGTTATCACCTAGGTTTTTTGCCAAAAATAGTGATAACTTTGCTATTTGTTTTACTAAAAATGGATTTTTTTCATTTTGTTTGACGTTTTTAAGAAAAATTAATGTCAGAAATGGTTTCAGCTCTCAATTCTGATACAGATAGACGTATCAACCACTCATTTCGGGACACTTAATTTTTTCATGAAAAATAAAAACTAATGTAACAAAAATAGCGAAAAAAAAAAAACAAATTTCGCAACGGGTTAGAGATGGGGATTTTGGATCTGTTGTTCAGCGCTTTTTTTGGTCCGAATGGCGAAGAAAGCACTACTTTATCAATTTGTTGCTGGTTTGGGCAGTTTTTTTCGGTATTTTTATTGCACTGAGTAGGCAAAGAGAAAGTAAGATATAAGAATAATTTCGTATAGGAATTCTGGCAAAATCTCCCAGTGTAAGATTTCCCCGGAAAAATCAACCCCCTGGGAACTTTGCTCTGCATGTGGAATTATTCCCTTGGAGAATACCTCCAGCAGAAAATTCACCCCCCCCCCCCAAAAAAAATATATATTATTTTAAAAAAATGGGCAAATTTTTTAACATAAAAAAAAAAACCCCACGGGGGGGGGGGGGGGGGGGGTGGGTGGGAATCATGATATCTCCCAAGGCATAATTATTTGGCCATTCAAATATGCTGAACAAAATGGCTATCTCAAAATTTTGATCGGGCGATTTTGAGCAAAAAAGGGGCGTGGGAGGAGGCCTTGTTGCCCTCCAATATTTTTGGTCACTTACAAAGGGAACTAGAACTTTTAGTTTCCGTTTGAATGAGCCCTCTCTCGATAGCGTAGGACCACTGGGCTGATACGGTCACTCCTTGAAAAACAAAAACAAAAAAAAACACGCATCCGTGATCTTTCTTCTGGCAAAAAATACAAAATTCCACATTTTTGCAGGCAGATAGGAGTTTGAAACCTCTACAGTAGGCTTCTCTGATACGCTGAATCTGATAGTGTAATTTTCATGAATATTTTATTATTATATTTCTCATTTTTTTTGAAAATAATGCAAATATTCTCAGGCTCGAAGCCTTTGATGGGTAAGACTAAACTTAATGAAATTTATATATTTGAAATCAGTATAATAAGGCAATTCTTTTGATTTATCCATTGGTGTCAAATTCTGCTTTTTAAAGTTTCGGCTACTATTGGACCGGGTCGCTCCTTACTTACCCCGGGCCCCCCAAGATTTTTCTAGTGCCCTTTTTTCCTATTCTTTTCTTTTTTCATTCTTATTTTTAGAATAAATTTGTCAATTTGGTCAATTATTGGACATTGTCACATTGGGTCCCTCCAAGATTTTGCTCATTGGTGCCGTTATTACATTGGGCCTCCCCCACGATTTTGCTCCAGATCCACCCCTGCTAAGCCTTAATTGCTAAAAATACAGTTGAGACAGAATTTTATTTAAAGAAAGTGAGCATAATTTAAAAAGAAAAATTGAAACTAATTTTGGCTGCATCGATTCGTGGCCCAGGAAACGGGCCCTCAATCCACCCAAAATCCTGTAGTAAGAATATTATTATAAATTAGTTCACAACATTGCTACTGATCAAACATAATGACTGAATATTCAAATTTTCAGACTGAATATCCAGACTGAATAGCCAAAAATTTAGATTACAATCCAACATTTAAGTTCTTAAGCAGAAAAAACTGAAAGAAATTTTCACATGTTTCTGCAATAAATAAATGATAAAACTAGGTAAATTAAAAAACGAACATAAATTAATTTCGAAAGTAATTTCCAAAAAGGAAGTTTTTCAATAAAAAGCAAAGAACCATAGTAAGACCTAAACGAGCCAATATAAAGTCAAATAAATAATTCATGCTTTAAAACGAGGAGAATTTACTTTGAATTGAGAAATACCCCCCCCCCCCCAAAAAAAAACAACAAAAAAATAGCCCACAATAAAATAATCGGTCAAGTCTAACTTGAAACCAACGAAATTTACCTCAAATAAGAGCAAAACAAAAACCCCATTAAATATTCTGAAGACCAGAGCTTCACTTGTACTCTACTGGAAGCAAAATGGATTTTAACCACTGTTCGTTTGAATTGAATTTACTATTTACCTACAAGTACCTCAAAGCGAATGCAGGGTACAATATAAAAAAGAGAAATAACAATATAAAGAGAAAATAGAAAATAACCACGAAAAAAAAACCTAATCTGTGGTAATTTCTGTTCGTTTAAGCTTGAATTTATTCTTAATTTTATTTTGCGTTTGTTTTAGGATTTATTAACACGCACTAGTAATATTCGTTATCTTTATTTTTGGTGTGGTTATTCATTTTAATTTCTCAGTTTTTGATTTCATTCATTCATTCATCATAAGTTTAGTTCGTTTTAAGTTTGAATCACTGTACGGCTTTATTTCTGCTCGTTTTAGGTTTTTACGTGGTTCTTTACTCTTATTTGAAAGGTTTTCTTTGGAAAACGTTTTAATTGATTATTCGTACACAAGCAAAAGAAGTAGAAAAAACCGAAATTCATTTCTGTATTTTCTTTCTAAAACCATAGTTGTTAATATTTATTATTATACTTTCATATATATTTATGAGTATATGTTTAGGGCATGTTTATATTGTTGAATGAATCACTACTTTAGTCGCTGATTTTTGAAATTCCTGTTGTGACTGCTCTATATATGGGTGGTTCCTGGGACAGTCCCGGAGCGTCGGTTATCAGGGTCTAATCTTAGATCTATAAATTCAGGGAACATTACCTATAGAATGGCCAGTCGTTTGCTTGTCTTTGTCGGCGCATAGTATCTATAATGGTGAGTTAGATATGTGGAAATGAAGTTGTTCTGTGCAGTTTAAGTGAATGAACAATGTTTATGGATGTGATGAAACACTGGGATTTGCAAATTGAAGCACTTTATTTGTTAGATTTTGGTGGATTACCATTGAATTTGTTGTGATTTTTTAAATTTACAACAATTTTTGGTTATATTGATGCCACTGGGATAATTTTTTTATGTTTAAATCAGCTCAATTATCTACCCACCTGATTAATATGATATTTTTTAAAATAGAAATTAGATTAGTAGCTTCAAATTGCTTTAAACATCAGAATTGACCTATAATTTTCTGAGAGTATCAAATCAATCGTTGTAATACCAATACAACAGTTTATTATAAACCAAAAGTTGGTTATAAATGAGTTTTGTATAAAATTAGTTTATTATTAAATCATTCCCTTAGAACTGGGATCTGAAAATTTAAACTTTCACAGTTTTTTGAATTCACAGCAATTTTGTCGACATTGATGCTACTGAGGCTAAACAAGATAAAATTATTTTAGTCTTGTTATAAAATATATTAGAACCTATTTATTAGAAAAGGAAAAAACCTATTTATTAGAAAAGGCAGTAATCAGAAAGACAATAAAATTTTTTTTTGTGAATTATTTATATTAAATTAATAGAACTTCAAAAGTGCTAAAATGTCCGATAAATAGATAAAATGCAGTAATTTTTAAAACATTTATGAAATTCTAAAGATTTTCGTTCATTGAAATCCAGAACATGAAAGAATAGCAGAAGAACAAATATATAGCAAATTTCCCCTACAAGGATGTACGGTGACAAGGGGACTTGGCCCTCCAAATACTAAGCTTTTGGGCACACTTCTTATTAGAACAATCAAATATTTTGTTTTTATTATTTGTCAACCACCAGGAAAAAACTTTTGTGCGTGTCTGTTACCCTCTGATTCTCAAGTATTTCCGTGGCTTATTTAGAATAAATTCAATTTGTTGTTTAATTTATAAATAAAATAATAAGGCTCATCCAATGCTTATTTATAATAAATAATACTCTTAAATTAATATATAAATGAGTATTATAAATAAAACTTATAAATAATAATACTAAGAACTGATAATAGGTTAGACACAGAGACTAAACTTAAATTCGCTTCCTAGAAGCTTAAATCCTCTTCCTAAATTATGGATCTTATTATGCTTTCAATTATAGTCATAAGTTTTGGTTTTGTGCATTTGTTAGAAAAAAAATTTAGGTAGATTTAATTGATACCATAGTTGAACTATGTCAAAAATCTATAGTTAACATAAAGATTAATTAAGAAAAAACTAACAAGGATTATTAGGGGGAGAGGTCTAAAACTGAATGACAAAAATCCTAAGCCTGATCACTTAAGATCCTGATCGCTCCTGAAAAAGTACACACCAAAGAAGTTTTTATGTCGTAAGTTTTTCAACAGCCGGCTTATAGAAGTTATTCCTACAAACATGTATTTTACATGGATGAGCTCGTAAATTCATGTTAAATATACCTTGTTAAGCTTAAGTAAAACTTGCAATTTTTAATTTGTTGTCAAGAAAATCCAAAATATTTTTTTTTACATAAAAAATATCAAATGCGAAATTAATTAAAGGTTTTTTAAGCGACACCTGGCAATTGGTAGGTATCGCTACAAAGAAAACAAATCATCAAAGTAAAGTACTGTTAAGGTAAATAAAAAAAGTAAATAATACGGTATTGGACTTTACAGCCCTACCGGCAGTGCTGATCTCCGTTTCTTGGCCCTTCAGCCAGGAAGTGCAATGGGGGTTGGGGGCCAACCATTCTGTGCTTTCGCACACCCTTCCTGTTTACCTTCCCCAGATTTCTCCAGGTGCCCATTTAAAGGTGGATCGACTCTGGCTGAGCTTACAGAGCCACACCACTGACCCTCGTCCCAAACCAAATAATTGAAGTACTGTTAAGGCGAGAAACTAATAAAATCCAGGTTGTTTATGTTAAGATTATAGCTTAAACTTTCGGTGATTTTATTTGCTCAAACAGAAAGTGGAAAGCCCGAAGCTTTTTATAACTATATAGACTAGGGTACGAGGCATTTATATTAGCTTTTTTCTTCAATGGTAGTACTTCGAAAATCCGTTTTGGATAGTGGTGGTACTTCGAAAATCCGTTTTGGATACTATCTTTAGAGTCGTAAAAAGGGAATTAAATTTTTTTGAATCGAAAAAATATAAATATTAAACTTAATCGTATAAATAATAATCTAAAGCTACTAGCCACTGTGTGCCACATTTAAGTGCATTATCGAGCAATATTTCTCTGAGACGGGAAGTATTTGTCAACATAAATTCATACAAGCAGTTCCAACTCGATAAATTTAGATTGTATCATGCGTTTCTGCTTGTACCCAAGGGAGGGAGTGACTTTGGACCCGACCTTCTTGATATCCTGAGTTTTCTTGAATTTTGGGTACTTGTTATTTAAATTATCAAGCACAAGCTTGTTTTTATTACTGCCGCCCTGTCCACCGATTTTTTTTGTATTGACCCTCCCTCTGACAAAAAAAAATCTGGGTACGTGTCATGGTAAACATATCCTGCTGAATTGATTATTTTCCCCTTAAATATTTTTAATATAAACACAGTATTAGATGCCAAGAGATTGCTTGTGAACAATTGTAAAATTTACAAGCAAAGGTTAGACATTTGGTTGCACCCCCATTCATAACTGAAGGATTAAATCTTAAAAAGCAAAGAAGAACGTGCTAGGAATTAAATCTGTCAGGACAGTTTCTAAACATAACAGTTTCAAAAAAAAGAAAAACCATAAAAAATAGGCGCATTTTACCCGGACACCCACCTCTTTTATGCAACTTTGTCACTGAGGCCAACCGGGGGAAGGGGGCAATTTTGAATCTTCCTTAAAAAAATACTTGCCCCCCCCCCCCCGCCCTACATTTTATTAAATTGGCAGACCCAAATAAAAGAGCTAAAAATGAAGTTCTGCTTTCAAAAAATTATTTTATTATGTTAATTGAGAATTCATACTTAGTCTACGTACAACAGTTTAAATTTATATTCCCAATTCGCACGAATAAGGTCAATAAAATTTAAAGGATAAGATTTACATAAGCACTAGCAAGGACTTAATATTATTTCTCAGAAGAAGATGGAAAGCCATAGATTTTCGCCTGGAAACCGTATCCGGGAAAATGATTATTTTTAGCGTTGCATTCCTTTGAACCAGTGTTTTGGCAATCATACACAAACATTGATCCAAATATATTTTTGGAAACTTTCTGGCGAGAGAAATATGTGCTAAGGCTCATGCAACTAAAATAAGAGGTTGTAATGAAGGCTAAATCAGAACCACATCCTGAATAATGTTATGAAGAGGTTGCACCACACCACAACTGAAAATGACAACCTTCGAAAGGTTGAGATCTGTTCCCAGTGGAATTCCCTTACGATAGGCTTTGGATACTCGTTGGACTGACTGTGTATCAAACAATAAGATACGCAAATGAAAAAAAAGTGGTATAACCCTGTCTTTTAGGACTAAAGTATAAAAAAAAGTTAAGATACTTCGGCCCAGTAGCGTAATTTCTGTGGATGCTTGAATTATACAGGCTGATTTTAGTTTTGACAAAATTTTTGAAGATACTAAGTTTCAGATGGGGGGCAAACTGGGTCTCGGGGATAAACTGGGGTGTGGGTGGGGCAGTTACCTGCTGCCAAATAGTAAATTGTGCTCCTGCTATGGCAACGTTTTACAAATCAAAGATAACAATTCTCTGAAAATTGGGATGTTTGACCATTCATCTGGGCCAAACGAAAACCAGGTCGTCCCCGAATAGGAGAAAGGTTGAGGTAGAGTGTAAGCTTTGAAGAGTTGGACGGAGTAGGAGTGTAAGCAGCCGTACAGGCCTCAGTTGGGTTGGCGGTGCAGTGATTTGCTATTAGCAGTAGTAATCACAAAAAATGGTTGGCTTCTATGAATTAAGACCTTCAATTTTGGTGTCCAGCCCCTCGGCCCACCTTTGGCTACCTCAATGTGCAAAATAACTTAAATACAGTGTTAAGGTTTCTAAATATTAAAATAGAATATTTGGCAAAAAGGCATGATTTGACGAAAATTTATGTTTAGAAGAGGATATAAATATTAAATAAAGAGATTAATCCCTGAGCAGTTTGCCATAATCATGGCACATTCCTCAACTAATTCTGTGAGTGAGGATGGAAAAAATCCTGTGTTTTTTAAAAACTAGAGTTTCTAAATATCTGCATAACTGAAAAAGCTAAAAAGAAAACCATTGAAACAGTCAACGCAGGATGGACTGTGTCGACTGCAGCCAAGATGGACTGCATGGATTTGCTTGACAAGATGGACTGCAAATTTGTTTGAAAAAATAAGACCAGAAAACTACTAATAAAACCAGAAAAAATGGAACGATAACTTGTTTACATTTCATGAGCCGTTTAACTTAGTTGAAAACCAGGAATGCACATAGAGAGGCGTGTCTGCGGGCTACCCTTGAATCTAAGGTTTCATCATGTCCCTCATAGAGTTCTGAATAATTTAATTTGCCTTTTTTGTAGGTTTTATAATTTTGAAAAAAAATTATATAATTTTTTTTTTGTGGGTTTCTATAATTTTGAAAAGTTGTCATTACTAATTATTCAAATCAAGGAAACCCGTAGCTTAACTAAATTCGGGAGGCGGCAGAAATTTTGCATATGGGTTTGAAAAGGGCGGGGGCAATCCTTAATCTGCCATTTTATTAATAAATGAGTCAGTAAAACTGCTATCACTTTGACAGAAGTGGTAAGGTAAGGTAAAGAATGCGGCAACAGATTTTACAGTCCCTACGGGCAGTGTGTATTCCGTTTCATAGCCCTTCAGCCACGAAGTGCAATGGGGGTGGCGCCACTCTATGTTTTCTCACAGCCTTCCTCTTTACTTTCCCTAGATATCTCCAGGATCCCATTTAGAGCTGTTTCAACTCTGGTTGAGCTTACAGAGTCACGGCACTGACCCCCATTCCAAACCAAAATGCCAGGAACACCAGGACAAGAACCCTGTTCTCACGGTCAAAGGATTTCAAGACTAGTGGGCTAATACTGGACGAAAATACAAAATCTAGTGTTTTTGTATGTATCTGGCAAAATATTTTTTTAATGATGAAAACCAAATCCTACGCCACTTTACCGACCTATGTTAACACGCATTTAAGGAGCTCCGTGGTGGAGTCACTTGCAAATTTTTTCGATTTCATAATTTGCTTATTGTATGCACAAGTGTACTGAGCGTTAATCATAATATTCAATTTCAGGCGGATAAGGAAAAGAAGAAGAAGAAGAAGGAGAAGGTCGCCGAGGCCCCTCCAGCTGAGGCTGCTCCCGCCCCCGCCCCTGCGCCTGCTCCAGAGCCAGAGAAGAAACCATCTCAGGCTTCAAGGGGCAGCACAAAGCAAGCCAAAAGAACTGGATCGAACATCTTTTCTATGTTCTCTCAGAGACAGGTTCAAGAGTTCAAGGAAGTAAGTATTAAGTAGTAAAGAGCCTTCTTACAAGGGAACAATCAAGTTCGAGCAACGAAGTAATAGCTTATACACTCATTAAACTTCGCATTTTTATCCCTGTTTTGATCAGATCTAATTAAAATAAAGCAATGAAAGTAAAGAAGGAAAAACGGAGCTAAAAGTAAATAGAACGCTAAAAAATAAATAAAAATAAAAATAAAAAAAGAAAAAATATAAAAAGAAGAAATAGAAAGATATAAGTATAATAAAAAACCGAATAAAAAAATTTAAATAAAAAATATAATAAAAGCAAATAATAAAAGTAAAGAGAATAAAATGAAAAAGTATATAGTAACTTGAAAACCTTTTCGTTCTCTAGTATTTTCACATTTACTTAGTAGCATTAAGAAGCAAAGTAGATAATAAAAAAAGAAAACATGCGGCACCAGACTTAACTGGCCAAGCCGGTAGTGACGATATCCGTATCTTAGCCTTTCAGCCAGAAAATGGGAAGGGGGTTTGGGTTTTCGTATACTCTTTCAAATAATATCTTTTTTTTAATTCTCGTCAAGGGAAAATAAAGCCCAAGCCATATTACACTCATACTTGTGAACAACTACAGCACCAGTAAAAAATCCCGTAAATTTGGTTTTGAGTTGAGCAATACTTTACTTTCAAACGTAAACTTCAAGAATGACCTGCCAGGGTGAACATTTAAGGCATAATTCTTTAAAATTAGAAAAGATGAAAGCTCGAAAAAGTAGTTTCCCATCTTTGGTTACGAACCTTACAAAAGACACAAATATATACACATCAGGCATTGAACCCTGTTAAAGATATTTTTGAGAATAACTATGAACAAATTATTGTTCATAGAAGCATTTCAAACCAGTATCTGAGAATCACAATTTTTGCTTTTGTTCTGAAAATCTGATCTTAAACTTTAGGAAGAAAATACATATCATTCATACATCTTAGCCTTTTCTTTTATCCCAAAAGATGTCTATGGTGTAGCTTGGCGTGAAGGTCTAAGTCATATATCTAAGGTCCCTTAAAGGTCCGAGATCCAAGCCATAGCTTCATTTTACGACATGTGATCAATTCCGGCTGGGCTTATAAGGAGAGATATTTCTTGATTGACTTATCAAAGGGTTCTTAACTAAAAATTGAAATCGCATGGGAACCAGTCAAAAATATACGGTTATAAATAAGATCGGGCCAACGAAATAAGATTCTAAAGTAAGAAAATAAGAATAATAAAATACGAATAAAATGAGAATAAAAAAAAGATCTAAATGAGAATAAAGGAGAATAAGAATAAAATAAGAAAAAAATAATAATAAATGTAGGATCAAACATACCGAAGAGTCAAAACAATATTATTGGGTGGCGAAAAGCCACCCAAAAGGATACCCCCTTTTTTTACTATTTAAAAAAAAAAGAAATCAGAATGAAAAGAATGAAAAGAAATCAAACAACAAAAATAGAAACAAAAAGAAGACAAAAAAAAGAAAATGCAAAAATAGCGGTAAAAAAATAAAGACACTAACAGAAACAAGAAATTGTGTTTTGAGTTTTATGTAGTTTTGCTTAAATTTTATTTCCTTTTCCTGCAGCTCCTTTTCCTGTAATCTAAAAAAAGACTAACTATCGCATGGCAAAAAGGTTTCGAACTCACTATTTTAGGCGTTAAAAGTTGAATTTTGTCTTTAAAAAATATTACTCAATAATTTATTTTATGCTTGAATATAGAATAGTTATTCTGAACCCATTTGGGGAAAATTATTTTACCTTTTTTTTGCTTTTTCTAAAATTAATTTTTGCTTTTTTAGTTTCACACTTTGTTTATACTTTTCTAGGGTATTTAATTTCCTTTCTGCTACAATTTCATTAAAGAATAATCTCTATAAGATACTAATGTAAGAAATTAATCTACTATAAAGGGATAATTTAAAACAGATAATAAAGCATCTTCTTTCTCTGCTTTTACTTTTTGCTTTTACTTAGTCAGGTTTCAAAGTGTTTGATGGAATACTTCAAGTGACAAAAATTATTGATGTTGCAAATTCTTTATGCTAATTAGCTAATGAGTCAAAATTTTTTTTTTTTACTTTTAACTAATGCCCAATCCAAATCATAGTCGCACTTGTTGATAAGAAATCTGAGATCTATGGATCATATGGTTATTTTCTTGATTTAGACATCACGCTGGTGTTACAAAACCGTAAAATTGGTGTAACAAAACGGAAATTTGGTGTTACAAAACGGGAAAATTGGAACCGGATAAATGACAAAAAATGGTTTGAATAGCTTGTTCCAACGCTGTTTTGTTCCTAACCTGTTCTCTACTAATACATCGGGGTACATTCCAGGGGGGAATTTCAATTTATTACGTATGTACTTGAAAATAATACAAATTAACGGCGAATCTGAGACGGTTTATTAATTAATGCCTTAATACGCATTATAATGATTAATGAAATATCAGTAATGTTCATGAGTAATCAATAAAATAAAAAAATAGGAGTTTTAATGCCTTAATGCTCATTAATTCTCATAAACCCCATTTACCTGCCATAACAAAAATCAAAAGAGAAGAAAATGTACAGTAATTGGTATGTTATTCATGTGTTTTTCTTTTCTTTGTTTCCTTTTCTTTTTCCTAACCTCCGTCTTATCATATTATGTGAATGACGGGTGTTCAATAAGTAAATAAATAAATAAAACAGAAGAATCGTTAAGTAGGAATAGATAATTTAAGTAGTAAACAGCCTCATTTCAAGGGAACAAGCAAGTTCGTAAAAGGAAGTAGTAGATACACTCATCAAACTGCTCATTTTCATTCCCATTTTTATCAGATGTAATTTAGTAAAGCAATGACCGTAAAAAGGAAAAAACGGAGCTAAAAGTAAATGCAAAACTAAAAAATAAAGACAAAATAGAAATTAAGGAAGAAAACTATAATCAAATATAAAGAAAAAAGGGAAAGATATAAATCAAAAAATGAAAAAAAAGGAAAATCAATAGAAAGAAATGAAAAATAATAAATTAAAAGTGAATAATAAAAATAAAGAGAGTTGCAAAAAGGGTTTTATCAGGTCCACGAAATTTTTTTTTTTTTTTGTATAATCCAGTATTTTCTTTGGCCTTAAAAAAACCTAATTTTCGCTTTTCTTCACTTTGGTTTCTATAGAGAAACTGCTGTTCCACGCTCTTCCATCTTGCCCATTTTCAATAATAAAGGCTTAAATATTAGTTATGATTTAGGCTTGAAAGTAAAAAAAAAGTGTTCAACTCGAGAAATTATGAGCGGTATACACTATGAGCGCTGTAGTCGTGCGCAATTTCAACTTTATCGACAAGTGTGACTGTAATGTGACCAGGGTATAAGACTTTTAGAAAAAAAGAGTCTAAAGTTCAAGACTAAAGCAAGCATATCTACATTATTAAATCATTTTTGCTTTGAACAAAATCATGTTTCTTTCATTTTCATTTGTGCAAGACTATTGCTGAAAAGGTTGTTTTTCACTTCATGTTTATATACACATTTCTCAAAATAAACTGTTCTAAAAAGGAGAAAAATGAAAAATCCTTATTTCTACATCCCGAAAGGTGATTTAGAAACAGTAATTTTGTTCATTCGAGAATGATTTTCAATTTAGTTCCAGTTTTATAATTAAATGGTGGTTTTTTGTTTCTT
>JAQQPU010013130.1:855-24828 GCA_029168905.1 Artemia sp. Kazakhstan ARC1039
TTATAAGCGGGGATTCCCCCATGGGTTCCTGTCGCAAAGCTACATAAAATTGCATGAGGCATATTAGACCTGTCCGTTTGAAAAGGGGTAAGTCGTATAACATCATTGGAGTCCAGAGGGGTGTAACATGGAGTCTTGCCAAGTGTTTTTCCTTTAATACAACAGTTTGCTGCGTTGTGCATGTGTGAGGGGTTAAGAGCTTTGTCTGTCGCTGTGTCTGTGTCTGTGTGAGCATGTCTGTATCTCTTTCTCTGTCTGTCTGTCCATGTATTTGTGTGTCTGTGTGTGTTTGTATGACCATCTGTTTCTATGTTTGTGTATCCTTCCCTCTATCTGTCTGTCCTTGTTTGTGTATCTTTTAGTCTAACAATCTGTTTGTCTGTATTTGTGTCTAATCTTCTGTGTTTTATCTGTCTGTCCGTGTGTGTTAGTATCTTTGTCTTTTTGTCTCACCATCTGTTTGTTTGTTTGTAATTCTGTCTCTGTGTGTTTGTGTTTCTGCCCTTCTGTCAGTCTTTCCATGTATGTGTGCATCTATGTGTATGTGTGTCTGACAATTTATTTGTCTGTCTCTGTTTTTGTCTTTGTGTGTCTTTGTGTGTCCTTCCCTTTCTTTTTCAGTCCATGTTTGTGTGAATTTCTCTGTCTGTGTGTCTGACCGTCTGTTTGTGTATCTGTCTCTCTTTGTGTGTGTGTGTGTATTTGTCCCTCTGTCTGTCTATTTGTGTGCATCAATGTTTCAGACTATCCTATTGTCTGTCTCTGTATTGGTCTGCATGTTTATATGTCCCTCTGTCTGTCTGTTCCTGTTTTTTCATCTCTGGGTCTATGTGTCTGAACATCCGTTTGTCTATCTGTCCGTCTCTCTATCTCTGTGTGTGTATTTTATTCCTTGGTCTGTCCGTACACGTGTGTGTGTCTCTATGTCTAACCATCTGTTTGACTGTCTATTTGTCTTTCTCTCTGGGTGTGTAACAGTGCCTCTGTGTCTTTTTCCATGTGTTTCTGTATCTGTGTCAGTTTGTCTGATCATAAGTTTTTTTGTCTATTTGTTTGTGCATGTGTTTGTGTTTGTCTGTGTAATTGTCCATCTGTCTGTTTGTCCATCTGTGTGTTTCTCTTTTTCTGTTTGTCTGAGCATATATTTGTCTATCTGTGTGTCTGTCTCTCTGTGTGTGTATCTGTCCCTGTGTCCTTCTGTCCATATGCATGCGTTTTTGTGACTGACCATCAGTTTGTCTATCTGTGGTTCTGTCGCTCGTTCTTTCTCTGTGTGTTTGTATCTATCCTTCTGATAGTTTGTCCATGCTTGTAGGCGTCCCTATGTCTGTGTATCTGATCATCTCTATGTCAGTCTGTAAGTCTGTCTTGGTGGTATTTGTTTATGTTTTGTCCCTCTATCTGTTTCTCCATGTACATGTGTTTGTGAGTCAGTTTCTCTGCCCATCTATTTGTCTTTCTGTGTTTCTGTCTCTATGTAAGTGTGTATCTATCCCTCTTTCTGTCTGTCCATGTTTGTGCATCTTTTTCTCTATGTGTCTAAACATCTGTTGGTCTGTCTTTGCGTTTTCGTCTGTGTTTGTTTGTCAAGCGGTCACACAGACTGGTTTGAAAGATACAAAAAAACATAAAAAAATACAAAGTCAGACATACAAACCCACAAAGACAGGCATAAAGACATGCAAACAGACATGTTTCTGGCAAAACAAGTACAGGCAAATTTAAATTTGCAACCCCTTTGAAGACCAGAACATAATTGGCTCTTTTCTCAGAAGAAAGCGTATTTCTAATGTTTCCCCTTAATGTCTTAAATAAAAAAGAATTATTAAGACTTTAAGGAGAAATTTTTACAATTTGTATATTAAACTTAAAACTAAATTAATTTGTATTTTCGCTTCTTTTTTTCAGTAAGCTGCAAATTATGTTTTGGTCCTGAGAAAGCAATAGAGGATTTACAAATTTTGTCTACTGTTGAGAAGGAATGAGGGTTGCCAGCCCTAATCACATTAACTTTTGCTTGTTTTGAGTTTAAGTTGGTAATTTATTGTAATAATATTTTTTTTTTTATTAAATAGAGCTTGAGGAGAAAGTTTTTTTTTTATTAAATTTCGTTTATTTCTTATTAACATAGTCTATATTAGGAATAGTAAATTAATATTCTATTTATTTTTGTGTATGAAACTACCTCATGGAGGAAGGGAATTTTGGGTGGTTGGAAAGCCGGATAAATAGTACAATTTGTCACTATTCTAAATGTAGTATTTATATTTTGAAATAAAACTGGTTAAATAAAAGTACAAATTATGTTCTGGTGTTCAAAGGGGGTACAAATTTAATTTGTACTTAAAGAGTCACAAAGCTTATAAGAAATGTAAGTAGCAAAATAGATTAATAAAATCGAAAATGATTTTCAAGTTTTATTAAATATATATGTATATTCTAATGATTTCTCATAATATTATATATAGGAATCAGTCTTTGTGTGTCGAATATTATGGCTTGAGATTCATTGTATAGGTAGGAAAGGAAATGTCTGATCCTCAAGAAGTTAATTTCTGCTCAACATTTGTCCATTTTAGAAGTCTTGTTCCAGAACTTAAGGTTAATAAGGATGTCTGCTTAATGCTGATACCCCTAGAACAGTGTTAGTAAAACTCCAGAAGATCCAGAATAGGGCAAACAGGTTGGGTTGCGTCTGTACAAATTACTCGCTCTACTCTCTAATTGAAAAGTTTGACGTAGCGTCTATTAATGCTTTCTAGAAGAACATGAATTCAGCTCCCTCAGACTAGCTCTCTTATATCGTTTTCCCTTTCATCCAACCAATAATGCAGACCCGAAGGTAAAGAGATCAATCCAGTTATCTAAAAGAGGACATGCCAAGAACCGATTGGTTGAGGAAGAGTTTCATTCAGCTTTGCACTTCTATCAGGAACGATCTTCATGGAGACGTTATTCTAGAAAATCCCTGTTTTCCCTGACTCTTTTAAAAGAATATAGAGCAAACATTTAAAACCTCAAGGACTGACAGACAGAGCAGAAGATATAGACACGCTCAAACGAAGACTAATAAATATGTAGATTCCGCTGATTCCTTATAATATAATATATAGGAATCAATCTTTGTGTGTCAAGTATTATGGCTTGTGATTCATTGTATAGATGGAAAAGAAAATGTCTGATCCTCAAGAAGTTAATTTCTACTCAACATTTTTTAATCGTCGTGGATTTTAAGACATTATTTTGAAAAGGTAAAAAATGTACATGAATAATAGATCACAAGATGAAAGGTTAATATTTTTAATGGCAGTTTACATTCTTTTAAATCATTTTTTCGAACCTTTAGAGTAAAAACTGTTATAGAAAACATTTATTGTATAAAAACAGGTTTTTAAATAATGCAACAAAAAGGTAAAAACTCAAGATATCACTTCTATAGCCAAAAATATATATTGTATAAAACTGGTTTCTAAGCTGTAGAACAACTAGTTTAAAACTCTATATATCCTTTTTATATCCACGTACGAAAAAACATTGTTTTATTAAAAAATGAAGAAAAGTATTGAATATCACAAAACAATGTTATTTAGAAATAACAAAAAAGATAGAGATAACAAACAATAAAAGCACGAAGATAAATCGATAGATAGAGATAACAGAGAGACAAAAACAGAGGCAAAGAGAAAAGAGGCAGAGAGGGGGGTAAAAGAGAGGAAAAGGGATTAACACTTTTAAATAAAGTCGAAATCTTAGTATTGTCGTTTTTAAGCTATAGAATAGAACCACTTCTTGTAAAGTATTAAGTAAAAAAAAAAATAAATAAAAACACGCACCATTGAGTGAAAGGAGCAAAATTTAAAATGAACGAAAAGTGGTTTCGTCTTTATGACAAAACATTAACCTTCATGGAACCTCAATCTGTATGCTAATGTTTTTCAGTGCTTCAAATGCATAGTTTTTTTGTTTTAGAATTTTTCTTTTTATAAGATTGGACCAAAATGTGAGACTTTGGTGTAATCAGCTAGAAATGACGAAGCTCCAGTATAGTGCTTCCTATATAAAATAGATTCTCTTCGTTTTAATTTTGTCGCTTTTCACTTTTATTAGAAATTTATTTTTGTTATTAATAAGTTTTTTAGAGATGTTTTTATTCTAAAGCTTTTAAACATCAATGCTAAGATTGTAACTTGATATAAAATTGTTAATCTCAAATCATGCCAAGATACCCACTTATCTTCTCCGTGAACCCCTCCCCTCTGAAAATCGCTTTTGCAGGAATAATTTTCCCACGAAAAGTTCAACCAAGCTTAAATTCCTCTTTTCCTCTTGAAGTTTTCCCAGGATAATTTTGTCCTGTGTAAAATTTCCCCTTAAAAGTTCTCTCTAGAAAATATTTTGGCTTTCATGTAAATTTAATTTAATTTCTTATTTTTTTCTCAAATAATCTCAGGAATCTACTTTCCTTTCTTGAAAAAATGTTCTAAGTAATCATAGCTACCCCCATAAAAACTCTCCCCTTGAAAATAAAAATTCTAAATTTAGAATAGAGACAATTAGTACTATTTATCCGGCTTTCCAAACGCAAAAAATTCCCTTCCCCCATGAGACAATTCCTTCATGTAAAAATCAAGCCTAGTCTTCCTCGAGAAAAATCTCCCTCTTCCCCGAATAATGTGTTGATAAAGTGATTAAAGTATGTTTGAAGGCCCTAGATTCTTAAGGTCGTAACTGGTGATGCCAACTTCTAGGGCACTGTGAGGGGTCAAGTAATCCTCAAAAACATGGTTAATAAATCTTTCAATTATGTTGAACTAAATCAATATTTCAAATTTTTGATACGATGAGTTCTTGATACGATGAGGCTAAAAAAGAGACTTGGAAGAGAAGGGGCTAGCTGCTCTGCAATACCGACTTTTCATCTACAATCAAATGAGCTCTCTTTCGACTGATACAAAAACATCTGAGAAGAACAAAAACATACAAAAAAAATGAATCAATTGATAAGCTTCCGTGATCTTTCTGTTGACAAAAAATGCTAAACTACCCATTTTGTACAAAGGAACTTGATATATAGCAGAGTTTCCTTCCTTAGGGGTGTTTCCTTCCTTTTCCAAAAGTTTGGTAAATTTTTAGTGGCTAACTTTGCCCAACTTTTGATCGTAACCAATTTTCATACCCAAATTTTAATGGGTAACATTAAAATTCATAAATTTATCTACTTTGAATAAGAATCGACAGTCAATTTATTTGGTTTATCCATTGTTATAAAGACTCAGAGTATCTAGTTATAAGGTTTCTCAGATTTTCGGTTGCTATTGAGTCGTATCAATCCTTACATACAGTTTTCTACCAAGAGCAGTTTCATACACAAAAAAATTGATTATTATTTTACTGTTCCTTATAAAGACTATGTTAATAAGAAACAAACGAAATTTAATTAAATAAACATTCTCCTAATGCTCTATTTAATAAAAAAAAAACAAAGAAATATTACAATAAATTAACAACTTAAACTCAAAACAAGCAAAAGTTAAAATGATTAGGGCTGGCAACCCTCATTCCCTCTGAACAGTATACAAAATTTGTAATTCCTCTATTACTTTCTCAACACCAGAACATAATTTGCAGTTTACTGAAAAAAAAAAGCAAAAATGTAACTTAATATAGTTTTAAGTTTAATATATACATTGTAATAATTGCTCTTTAAAATCTCAATAATTCTGTTTGATTTAAGGTATTAAGGGGATACGCTTTTTTCTCAAAAAAGAGTATTTCTCAAACAATAGAGAAATACTTTCTTCTTAGAAAAAGACAATTATGTTCTGGTCTTCAAAGGGAGTGCATATTTGCTTTTACACTTAAAAATTCACAAAGTTTACAAGAAATAAAGTTAATAAAACTACTCGAATAAAATCAAACTGATTTTTAAGTATTATTAACTATAGAAGTAGATTCCCTTGATTTTTTATTATGTTATATAAAGGAATGAATCTTCGTATTTCATGTCTCATGGCCTGTGGGTCATCGTTTAGCCGTATAGCCTGTGGGTTGTGGCCTATGTTTCATTTCCATTCACTATTTTTGACTTTTCGTAGATTTTATGACGTTATTTCAGAAAAGCGAAGACGAACCCAAATAATTGATCAGGAAATAAGAAAGTTAATACTTTTTATAGAAAGTTATAATCTTAAAAATAAAACCTTAGCATGTATAGAGTAAAAAAATGTTATAGAAGACATGTTAGGTATACAAACAGGATCCTGAACTGTAGAAACAATAGGCAAACACTTGAGATATCACTTTTATAATAAAAAATATAGTGTATAAAAACAGGTTTCTAAATAATTCTGCGATCAGGTAAAACTGAAGAAATAACTTTCATACTCAAACAAATGAACAAATGATGAGACAGACACAGAGAGAGAGAGAGAGAGAGAGAGAGAGAGAGAGAGAGAGAGAGAGAGAGAGAGAGAGAGAGAGAGAGAGAGAGAGAGAGAGAGAGAGAGACAAAGAGACACAGAGAGAGAGAGAGACAGGCAAACACACAGACAAACAGATGGTCAGCCACAAAGACAAAGAGAAAATAACTGACGCGGACAGACAGAAATAAGAAGAGATTTACAGCCTCATAAATAGACACTCATACAGAAAGACAAGCAGATGGTCAGACATACAGACGACTCAAATCCACAGGGACAACCAGAAGGACAGCAAAGACAGTAAAACAGGTGGTCAGACACATAGACACAGAGATGCACACAAATTTGAAGACAGAGAGACGGACAGATACTTACGCATATGGAGACTGACGCACAGACAAACAAAGAGATAATCAGATATACAGACAGAGAAATGCTCTCAAACATGGACAAACAATCAGAGGGATTGATATGAGCACAAACAAAGAGAAATAGACAGACACACAGACAGACAAACTGTTTGTCAGTCACGAATACGCATGCATATTGACACACAGACAGAGTGACTTATACACCCACAGAGGGAGAAAGGCACACTGACAAACGAAGAGATGGTCAGACAAAGAGACACACACCCAAGGAAAGACAGACTGAGGGACAGATACACAGAAGCATACACACACATAGACAGACACAAAGACAGACAAATTTAACGATAAAATATTGTTTTCTTAACAAAGGACAAAAAAAGTTTTGAAAGTGGCAAAGCCAAGGCTATTTAATACAAACGAAAAAGATAGAGATAGCAGAGAGATAAAAAATAGGCAAAGAGAAAAGAGACAGAGATGTAGAGAGAGGTCTAAAAGAGAAAAAAGAGATTAACACTTTTAGATAAAGTGGAAATTTAATATTTTCGTTTTCATGCTATAGAGTAAAACCACATCTTTTAAAGTATTAAGTAAAAAAATCAAAATGAACGAAAAATCGTTTTGTCTCTCATTTAGACTTCCTCTTCATGAACCCAACGAGAATACTTCCAATAATGCATGAACAAATAATACCTGGCAAGCATAAAGTAATATTTCTGAATTTATATCTAAAACTAAAATAGTAAACAATACCCAAGGTCAAAATAGTAACACGGCAGGGAGCAGAAGCGCAGAAACGAGACGTGGAAGCACTCCCTTTTAAGTGTTTTTTCCCAAGAAACTCATCCTATCAATAATTTGGAATAGTCCTTAGGTTAAACATGGTCGAAGGATCTATTAATCATATCTTTAAGGATTATTTGACAACCAAAGTCTCCTGGGATGATGCATCGCCTGTTGGGACCTTAAGGATATAATGCCGTCAAATATACTTTAATTACTTTATAAGCACATTATTCGGGGTTGGGGGTGTTTTTCTCAAGGAAAGCTGGGCTGGAGGATTTTTATAAAGAGGAATTTTCTCATGGGGGAAGGAAATTTCTTGTGGTTGGGAAGCCAGATAAATAGTACTATTTGTAACTTTTCTAAATATAGTAATTGTTATTTTGAAAGATATAACTTATTTTAAAGGGGGGTGGGGCTTTTACGGGGGGGGATGCTTACTTTGAGAAGTTTTTTCAAGAAGAGATAGGAATTCCTGGGATTATTTGAGAAAAAAAAAGAAATAAAATTAAATCTATATGAAAGAAAAAAAAAAGATTACTAGAAGGAATTGTCAAGGGGAAATTTTAGTGGGGAAAAAATGGTCCGGGGAAAACTCTAAGAGTAGAAGAATAATTTAAGCTTGGGTGAACTTTTTTTGGAAAAAAATAATCATACAAAAGGAGTTTTTATGGGGGGGATTTTCACAGAGAAGATAAGTGGGTATCCTGGCATGATTTGAGATTAACAATTCTATATCATGTTATAATCTTAGTATTGATGTTCACAAGCTATCGAATAAAAATATCTCTAGAAACTTATTAAATACAAAAATAAATTTCTACTAAAAGTGAAAAGCAACATTAAAGCTGAAAACGAAGATAAACTATTTCATATAGGAAAGACATTACTACTTCTTCCTCATTTCTATGTGATTACGCCAGTCTCAAATTTTGGTCCAATTTAAATAAATAACGATACTAAAACAAAATAGGCCCTGCATTTCTATTGAGAAGCTTATTTGAGACACTGAAAAACATTAGCATACAGATCGCTGGTTCATGAAGGGGAAGTCGAAATTAGAGACAGAACGATTTTTCGTTCATTTTAAATGTCGCTCTTTTCACTCGAAGGTGCGTGTTTTTAGTTGATTTTTTTTTACTTAATACTTTAAAAGATGTGGTTTTACTCTATAGCCTGATAACGACAATACTAAATTTTCTCTTTATTTAAAAGTGTTAATCTCTTTTTCTTTCTTTTAGATCCCCATCTCTACCTCTCTGCCTCTTTTCTCTTGGCCTCTTTTTTGTCTTTCTGTTATCTCTATCTTTTTCGTTAGTTGTGAATAGCCTTGTCTTTGCAACTTTCAATACTTTTTTTTGTCCTTTGTCAAAAAAAAATATTTTATTATACTTGGATATAAAAGTAATATCTAGAGTTTTTAACTAGTTGTCCTATAGCTTAGGAACCAGTTTTATACAATATATATTATTTGCTATGGAAGTGATATCTTTAGTTTTTACCTATTTGTTGTATTATTTTGAAGTTTGTTTCTATACTTAATGCATACTCTATAATAGTTTTTACTGTATAGGTTCTAAAGTATAATTCAAAATAATGTAACCTACTATAAAAGGTATTAACCTTCTATCTTGTGATCTGTTATTAGGGTACCTTTTTTACTTTTTCCAAATAATATCGTAAAATCCACGAAGATTAAAAAAAAATTGAGTAGAAATTAACTTCTTAGGGATAAGATATCCCCTATCTCACCTGTACAATGAACCCCAAGCCATAATACTTGACACACAAAGATTTAGTCCTATATATTATATTATAAAAATTCTTAGAATCTATATATTTATTTAACAAATCTTTGAAATTATTTTTGATTTGATTAATCTGTTTTACTAATTTAATTTATTTCAAACTTTGTGACTCTTTAAGTACAAATAAAAATTTGTACCCCCCTTTGAAAGCCAGAGCATAATTTGCAATTTTATCAAGAAAGCATATTTTTTATTCCTATATTAACCGCTTCAGGTACTTAAAAGTAATTAATATAACTTTATTAATTTCTCTTGTTTTTAAACCTTGAGGTTTTAAATGTTTGTTCTACATTCTTTTGAAAGAGTCAGGGAAAACAGGGATTTTCTAGCATAACGTCTCCATGAAGATCGTTCCTGATAGAAGTGCAAAGCTGAATGAAACTCTTCCTCAACTACTCGGTTCTTGGCATGCCCTCTTTTATATAACTAGTTCGATCTCTTTACCTACGGGTCTGCATTGTTGGTTGGATATAAAAGAAAACAATGGGAGAGAGCTCGTTTGACGGAGATGAATTCATGTAATTTTAGAAAAAAGTACTAGATGCTATATCAAACCTTTTAATTAGAGAGTAGAGCTAGTCATGAGTACAGACGCAACCCAACCTGTTTGCCCTATTCCATATCTTCTGGGGTTGTACTAACAGTTTTTTAGGGGAATAAACATTTAGCAGACATCCTTATTCAACTTAAGTTTTGGAACAAGACTTCTAAAGTGGAAAAATCGGAATGGATGAAAGACGATTTTTGAAGGACAATTTCACAGTGAGCTTTCTTGCGCATTAGCTTCTTACTAGTTCAAGGTGGTTATTCCAAGAAAGATTGGTGGAGAAATGAATCCCCAGTACATGAATCTTGTCGAAACTCATTACAATTTTATATTTTATTTTGAAAATTTAACTTGGGTGTTTACGTGGCACCTTTCCTCGGGTAGTAGGAAGCTCATTTGTTTTCAATGCAATAGGGTCAATCCTATGTTTTCAATGAAAAAGGGGGGATTGGGAGTCTTTTTTGGGTCTTTGTGCTTAAAAATGCTTAGTTTGTCTTACTATCGTCGGAAAACTAATGCAGAGGGTTTGCAGGGTTGTCTCCCATATTATTTATGTAGATAAGAAAAAATTTAGATCACATGACGCTGACCTGGGTAATCCCTGCTCTTACTAAATTATCTTGGGATATAAATCCGTCGAACACAACCTGCAGTGAACAATCTGAAAGAAAAGCTGTCAATTACTCTGAACAAACATCCACAATCACCATAAGCATGGATTTTCCTTAGCAGGCCACAGTGCTATACTTTGTCGACGGTTTGACAATGTTGAATGACAACAGCTTATAGTCATATCCCCTTTCCAGTAGTTCAATCTAATCCTGATGCTGGGAAACTAGACAGTTTAATGTTTAGTGATTCCTCAAGAATTCATATTGGTAATCATCTAAAAGGTCATTTGAACGCGGTAACTCTTGAAATGTTTTATTGGAGACGTTCTCAAAGACTTTACCAAAAAAGTATAGGAGGCTGATACGTCTTTAGGACATCACCATCGTTAAATCAGCATCTTGCTTAAGGGAAGGTATAACATTGGTGGATTCATGATATCTGTCCCTTTGCCCGTGTGTCCATTTTTGTGCGTCTCTGTTTCATTGTGTCTAAAAATTTTTTTGTCTGTCTGAATGTCTGTCTCTGCGTTTTTGTGTGTGTTTGCGTGTATCTATACCACTGTTTGTCTTTCCATGTGATTGTGTCTCCGTTTCTGACCATCTCTTAGTTTGTCTGTGTGTCTATCTCTCGGTATATGTGTATATGTCCATTTGTTGGTCTGTCCATGTGTGTGTGTCACAGTTATAACATGTCTGACCTCCTGTTTGTCTGTCTGTCTCTCTATGTGTGTATCAGTCCCTCAGTTTGTCTATCCATACGTGTTCGTCTCTATTTCTGACCATCTGTTTGACTGTTTACGTGTCTTTCTCTCTGTGTGTTTATCTGTTCCTCTGTTTGTCTGTCCAATTGTTTGCGTATCTCTATCTGTGTGTTACATCATATGTTTGTCTGTCTATGTGTGTGTTTTTTGTGTTATCTGACCCTCTCTCTGTCTGTCCAGATGTATTTATCTCTGCATATTTGCGTCTGACTATTTTTTTCTCTGTCTTTGTGCCTCCCTCTCTGTGCAATTGTATCTATCATGTTTTTCCTTGTTTGTCAGTTCGTCCATGTTTGTCAATCTCTCTGGTCCAATCAACATTTTTTGATAGCAAATTTTTTCAACACAGTTGAAATTTTTGAAAATTAGGTCTTTTAGGACGACGACCCTTCCACCCTCACAGCCCTCAGGGTAAGAGTCGTAACTTATGCCCTAGGGGCTTATAAGGTTTTTTTTATAGAAAGTGATGTTATAGAAACTTCAAAAAGGATTCATTCAATTTGAAATTGAAAATGCTATTGCCCTTTTAATAATCGAAAGTGATTGATGGACAGCTAAACCCCCTCTCAAACTCACCATTTCCTCAAACACATCCAATCAAAATTTTGAGATATCCATTTTGTTCAATGTAGTCAAAATTTCTGGAAATTATGTCTTATAGGATGATAACCCCATCAGAGCCCTCAGTGCAAGGGTTGTAAGTTATGCCCTGGGGATATATAAGGTTCATATAGAAAGTGTTTGTAGAAATTTCAAAAGGGGCTCATCTCATTGGAAATTTAAATTGCCCTTTTTAATAGTCAAAAGTGAGTGGAGAGTAATTAACCCCCTCTTACGCCCACGATTTCCCCAAACACATTCAATCAAAGTTTAGATATAGCCACTTTATTCAACGTGGTCGAAAGTTCTGAAAATTATGTATTTAAGGATGACAAACCCCCCAGAGTCCACAAGACAAAGGTTGTAAGTTATCCCCTGGGGGCATGCAAGGTTTTTATATATATAGATTTGTCGTAAAAACTTCAAAAGAAGCTCATTCAATTGGAAATTGAGAGGGCTAGTGGGTTCTATGATAGTTGAAAGTGATAGGAGGGTAACTAAACCCCCTTTCACGCCCAGCATTCCCCCTAACACATCCAATCAAAATTTTCAGATAGCTATTTTGTGCAACGTTGCAGACATTTCTGGAAATTAGGTCTTTGAGGATGACACCCCCCCCCCCCCAGCCCTCAGGGCAAGGGTTATAAGTTACGCCCTGGGGGCATATAAGGTTTTTATTGAAAGCGTTGTCGTAAAAACTCCAAAAGGACTCATTTGATTGAAAATTGAAAGGGCAAGTGCTTTTTTTAATAGATGAAAGTGATTGTAGAGCGACGTATGTCCCTATCACGCCCACAATTTTCACAGGCACATCCAGTCAAAATCTTGAGATAGCCATTTTTTTAACGTAGTTGAAAGTTCTGGAATTTAGGTCTTAGAGGATGACAACCACCCTTACAGCCCTTAGGGTAAGGGTTGTAATTTATGCCCTGGGGGCATATAAGGTGTTTATAGAAGATTTTGTCGTAGGAACTCAAAGAGGGCTCATTCAATTAGAAATTGAAAGGCCTAGTGCCATTTTTAATAGTCGAAAGTGATTGGAAGGCTTAACATTTTTATAGTAAAGATCAATGTGGGTATAATACATTATTTTGTTGTTGTTGTTGTTTAGACCAGGGCACTTTGTATCAAAGGAGTTGTCGTAGGAACCTCAAAAAGGGCTCATACGATTGAAAATAGAAAAGGCAGATACCCTCTTTAATAGTCGAAAGTGATTGTGGGGAAACTAATCACCCTCCAACGCTCACCCTCCTATTTGCCTTTAAGTTTAAAAACTAAGTGTTGCCATAAGATTAAATAAAAATGCACTGTGTTAATGCTAATTCCGAATAAGGCATCTCAGCAGTATCCAAAAAACGACTGAGGGTATTATTTTCAAACTTTCGGGACAGCGTAGGAAAAGAAAACAATAATGGATACAGACTTTTCCAATTTTGTAGGTATAACAATCTAATTATACCAATACGATGTTTGGTCATAAAATGGATCATAAATTAACATTGTATTCACGTGATGGTAGGACAACAAACCCTATTGATTATGTTATTGTAAACCGAAGACTGGCAGGATCAATACAAGATACTAGGGTATATAGGAGTGCCGTTATTGATGTTAAAAGTAAAGATCACCATCTATTAGTGTCAAGGGCTAATAAAAAGCTGAAGTTTTGGAAGGGTAACTACCTCCCAGGAAGTTATGATTTTGGTAGACTCCAGGATAAGAATTTGAGATACACTTTCCAAGAACAGTTGAATACTAAACTTGAGAGTTTAGAATTTGATAATATGGAAGATGGTTTGAATAATTTTAGAAAAATAATTTGTGAAGTTGCTGAAGGTGTCTCAGGGAAGAAATCTAGAACTACAGCTAAGAATATAAGTGAAAAAAAATTGACGTTTGATAGAAAGGAGAAAGGACCTGTACAAGAATTACCTTAGTGATAGATCATATGAAAACAAAAGGAATGTAAAGAAAGTGGAGAAAACATTGAAATATGAACTAAGAAGGTGTGAAGTGGAGGCCGTGGATAAAATTGCCAAGGATCTGGAAGATGTAGCTAGACGGCATAATAGTAAAAAATTGTATTGGCATGATAACAAATTAAGAGGGAGTAGTCAGTGTGGACTTGGCCCAGTTAAAGATAGAAATGGGGCCACAATTAGTGATAAGGGAAAAACTAAAGAGAGATGGGCAGAAAATTTTGAGAATTTGCATAATCGAGATAGAGTTGAAGGAAGGGATATAGAGGAAAATGAAAAAGTATTTGATACATTGGATGTGAAGGAATATTTGTTTTGTGAGGAGGAATTAGCGACAGTACTAAAAGGACTGAAAAATAATAAGGTTCCAGGTGCTGATAGTGTGGTAAATGAGTTTCTTAAATATGGTGGCTCTGAGGTTGGAAATGAGTTACTGAAGATTATGAATATGATTTTTTAAAAATGAGAAGTACCTAATGATTTTAGGAAAACCCTAATTAAGTCACTTAATGAGAAAGGTGATAAAAGTGAGTTTGGTAATTATCAAGGGATTTGTCTGGTCTCTGTAGGTAGTAAATTACTTAGTAATATGATACTTTTTAGACTGAGAGATGCCGTAGACAATGTTTTAAGAGAAGAACAGTATGGTTTTAGAAAAGGTAGAGGATGTGTTGACCATGTTTTCACTCTAAGGTTAATAATTGAGAAGTGCCTGAGTTTTCAAACACCTTTGGTCCTCAGTTTTATAGATTATGAGCAAGCAGTCAATTCTGTTAATAGAAGAGCTTTATTAAAGGTTTTATCCTCGTATGATACACCAGACAAATACATTAAAGTGATTAGTGCTATGTACGAGAATAACCCTACTGCGGTTAAGGTAGGAAATAAGGATAGCAGCATGTTTTGTATTAAATCAGGAGTTAAGCAGGGTTGTGTTCAATCCCCCTTTATATGGATTATTTTGATAAACTTTGTCTTAAGGGGCACAGAAAGGCAATGGGAGACCATGGAATCATCTGGGGGGGAAATATTGTCTTGGACTTAGATTATGCTGATGTTTTAAGCATCCTAGATGAAAGTGTGAGCAAAACGAATGAAGTTTTAGAGGTTTTGCAAGTTCAGGGTGCTAGAATAGGTTTGAAAATTAATGTTAAGAAGACTAAGTCACTAGGGCTAGGAATAAGTGAAGATGAAAAGGTGAAGTTGGGTAATGAAAAGATTGATCAGGTGGACAGCTTCAATTACCTTGATAGTATTATTAGTAAAAATGGTGGGAGCAGTGAAGATGTCAAAAGTAGAATAGCCAGGGTGTTTTTTTACAGTTAAGAAAAGTTTGGAAGAATAGAAAGATAAGTCTGCAAACCAAGATTGGAATATTAGAAGCTACAGTGATGACAGTGGTCAAATATGACTCTGAAGCATGGGCGCTCCGAAAAGCAGATGAAGATTTGCTAGATGTTTTCCAGAGATATTGCTTAAGGATTTTTCTGGGTACCGGGCTGACTAAACGTATTTCAAACAATAGACTTTACGAAAAATGTGGTTCAATACCACTCTAGGGTTATAATGAAAAAAAGGTTGAGGTGGCTAGGGCAGGTTTTGCGGATGAAGGATGACGGATTGCCGAAGATTGTTCTTTTCGACCAACCATCTAGGGCTAATTGGAAAGCAGGTCGTCCTCGTCTGGGGGGGGGGACGTCATAAGGAAAGATTAAAAGGAAATAGGAACTTAATGGACGGGTGTAAAAACGGAGGCTTTGAATCGATTGGGATGGAGGAGGAGCGTGCATAGCTGTAGTGTCCTAAGGTGGCTTGGTGCTGCGGTGAGTTATTAATAGTAGTAGTAGTAGTAGTATCGAAGCTATCAAAGAAAGTAAACAGATTTTTTGTGCAAATGGTATTATGTTTTCCATTGCAGGTCAACCAGAGGAGGTATGAAACTAAATTAAACACTACTATTTGTGTCCAGATTTTTAAAAGGGTGTACGTTGTTAAAAATTGCTGAAAATTTTTCTCCAGTATACAAATAGCAGGCCAAACAATACATTTTTAAAACATCATAAAGATTTAAAGTATTATTTTCTTTTTCCCTGAAAAGACTATGTCAATATAAAACGAACAGAAATTAATTTAAAAAAAAATTCCACCAATAAGATTTTCAATGGAAAGTAAAGGACTCCATTAAACAAAAAATGAGCAAAAATAGAATCAAATAATCTACCAAGCGTGAAACTACCACAAATCAGCATCGATAAATAGATGAAACCCAAAACGAACAGAAATTACAATAAATAACCTAGTCAAACTCAAAACGAGCAGAAATTAACATAAGTTGGGCTCAAAACCCCTATGCCTTCCCAAGGCCAGAAAATAATTTGCACTTTACTGAAAAAATACAAATGAATGTGAATTGTTAGTTTGATATACATATACTGATATTTAGTAATCAAAATGTTAATATTATTTGATTTATTAAATTTATAAAAGTAAAAATATTTATATTATGTAATTTATATTCTCCATCGGAGAAAAAATCTTGGATACGTTATTATTTTTTTTTCCTTTTTTCTTTTTTTTTGGGTAGGATTGTATCGAACCAGCGATCCAAAAAGATTGGAGAGGGGTCATTTGATCTGAAATTAAAATTCTGTGTGCACTTTTAAGTTGAAAAAAATATTGGAGGGCAGCTAGAACCTCTTCCACACCCTATTCCCTCAAAGATACCCAATAAAATTTTGAGATAGTCCTTTTGTTGAACATAGTGTAAAGATTCAATTACTATATTTCTCTGGATGACTCTACCCCCATATTCTTCAGGAGAAAGGTAGCTAGTTATAAAATTTTCCCATTGTTTACATATAGTGTTACTATTTTGTACCTATACATATATTTTTCGAAAGGGGAGAGTTTTCTACAAAAAGGAGGGGGATACTTCGAAGGATTTTTCTATGGAGGACCATTTCGAGAAAAAGGGAATTTTCCAAGGAGGGAGTGATGAATTATCCGGCGTAATTTAAAAACAATCAAAAGCTAAATAAAAAAAATATTTCTTCTAAAATTAAGGAGCAACATTATGACCTAAAAGGAACATTTACTATTATGTATATGAGGGGGTTAACCCTCTTTTCATTACCTTGCTCTTTAAACTTAATTTCTCTTAAAAATTTTTCGAAAAACTTATGTTGTAAAGTGTTATTCTATATGGTATTTGGGGGTTGTAGTCGTAGATGCCTTTATTCTCCCTTTATAGGGGAGATAAACTCTGGCCCTAAGGTAATTAAACTTTGGTAGCGTGCCTTAGGATATGACCGAACTAATGAGGCGTACCGACTGGGTATGTTCGAGGGCTAAAGGTAGATCGTAGAGAGGTTGTCTAAAACACAATACTTTTATTCAATTTACACATAGTAATTACAGATATAGATATGCTACTGGGACTGGCTGCCCCAAGTAGACCACAAGTCTCAAAAACAACAATATTATATAATAAGATACTTAGACACTTACAATGAAAAGACAAATTTCCAAGGTATTTCTAAAGACAACGGACCAGAGGTCAGTCCGGCATAAAGTTAGTATAAGATCCCTCCTTCCGATAAAATGTATCTTTTATACATTTTTATCAACCACACCTTCCCACGTAATCGTTAGGAAGTGGTAATTTCTCAATTTCCCGTTAAACAGAGCTTGGCAGGATATGTTCCTTATCTTAACAAAAAGTGGTATTTCAAAACTTCATATTTGCGTCTTATATATTTTTACTAAATTAATAATTAACTAAATTAGAGAGCTTTACCACAATACTCCCCATTTAAAGAAGAATTGTCCCAATTCTCAATATTTTGCTTTTAAAACAACTTAATTTCGTTTACAGCTTTTTTTTCTGCCATCTTTGGGTCATTATGTGCATCTACCCTCAATGGGTTTCCCTAGGGTTATGTTTCTGGTCCAATATAGGCCATGTTCTTTTTTGGCGAAGGATTTCAATTTGAAATTCATCTTTGTTTCTCTTTTTCTCTGTCTCTAGGACTGAAAATTACTCTTTTATCCTTCTTCATATGCATCTTCTGTTTAAACTTGACCCCAAGCGGCTTAAACATAATATTAGTGGTTTTGCTTAAATTAGATTTCTGTTTAAATTAGAAAAGTTTATGAATTATTTGAGTTTAAATTTAATTCCAATTAATAATTGAATTTATCTGTGTGATGTGGTTGATATACCATTTATTTTTCGTTTTAGAAATGCCTTGGGTAAATTACATATAACATTATTGATTTTCAAATTTTCACATATTTTTCCAGCACAAAGCATTTTCACTTATTTCAATAACATAAGCCGTTTGGGCTACGTAGCACATTCTCTAGGCCTAAATTAAGTTGTGATTTTATCTCACTTTCTGACGAACTTGTAGTAAAGTCTGTATTACTGCTATAGTTTCCAAAATATCAGTTGATCGAGTATGAGATGATAGTATCAGGATATATTTGAAGTGTCTTCAAAATTTGTTACTTCCCAAAAATGTGTCAAAATATGATTGAAGGAAAAATGGATCCGAAAAGATGCTACGAAAAATTTCATTTCCAAAAAATAGCTAATGCTGTATCTAAAATAAATATCCACATCAGTTTACATATAAAGTATAAAATTTTACATATATAGTAGAAAGAAACACTCAATTTCGTATTTCAACTGAGTTAATTTTGTAACTCAGTTTAATTACTTTTATTTACTTTTCTCTCTTTTAACTACCCCATAATAGTATCCCGCTTAAATCGAAACATTTTGTTTCTTGCTGGATTATTCTTTCAAACTTAATGCTAAACAGATCATTTTACAATAAAAAAAAAATTATCAATACTATGAATCGAGGTCAAACATTTACATATAACATTACATCACTAGTTAAAATTTAAAGTAAATTAAAACAGCGTATATATAAATAATCAATGTGTAATAACTTACACAAGTATTTGAGTCGCAAAACTAGATATGTTATTATACTATTGGTTAAAACTTAAAGCATTTTTAAAAACAAAACACGGTATAGACTAATATTTATAACAGTAGATATTTTCTCAATTACATTTGTTACAAATATATAAATTTTCTCATATACGACTATATACATTTTATTTTAAAACTTTGGTTCTATTTCGAACCCACTTGTGTCATTAACTGTCATTATCTTATAAGCCTGTTTGTCTATTCAGGTTTTTAAGCTTTTCAATTCTTTTCGAATTTCTAGGTACTTTAGACAGTTTTATAACGTTTTTGTCTGTAATCTTTCTTTTTTTCAGCTTTAATGTCTTTTTGATTTAAGGCTCTTATTTACAGTTTATATCTGATAAGCTAAAAAAAATTTTTTTCTGTTCACCTTATACCTGTAATGCCATTATCAAATGACTTTGCCTGTACTCTGAAGGTTCGTTTACCATGACTGCCTTCTGGTAGCTCCTTATAACGTTTCCAGGTCCTATTGTCATGACTACAGCTAAAAAGACTATTATGAACCTGCACACAAAATAATTAATTATTTAATAATTTGTGGGCACAGTTTTATCTTCGGCTATTCTTTTTCCAGAAAAAGCGGCCCTTCTGCAGAAAATACCTGGCCTTCATGGCACACAGTAATTCTGTTTTTGACGTACAAGTGACAATGACTATTTTCACTTTAACTTCCCCACTTTTAGTGGTCTTGTCTTAGGTTTCAACTTCAAATTAAGTCCTTATGGATATTATGTGAATTCTTTTTAATTTTTCATGCCATGTTAGTCATTTTTCTGTAAACGACTTCCACATAAGAGAGCCAAATTTCTTTTCTTGACTACTTTGAGCATTTCTCCAATATTTCTATTAATCTCGGCCCGCGTTTACCAATGTAACGGTGGCTCCGTAATATTAATGCTACTTATTTGTACTTATTTAGTACAATTTTCATACTAGTTCGTTTGGCAAGTTCAATAAGTGCGTATAACAGAGTTTAACTGATTTCATTCAGTTTATTTTCCTTTCAGTTTCGTCTGGCTATATTTTCAACTTGAACCCTTCTCTTTTTTTTGACTCGATATTTCAATGGAGCCTAAGGGTGTTTTCAAGTCTTTTCCCGCTTTTTCAGAAAAATATGTCTTTTTTTAAGCCTATATTTATATATTCCATGTTCTTTTTCAATAACCTTAACAAGTTTTTATGCTGATTGCCCTTTATGATCAAATTCATTATCTCCATATTCCCAAGAGGCGGCGAGGGGGGGGGGGGTGTCTAATTTTTGCAATCTGTATTTTTTGAAATTATTCAAATTTCTTCTTCGAAAGTTTTTGTGTTAGAAAAGTACTATAGTTTTTTCAGCTAATTTTTTTTTGAACACTTTTAATTAAGTTTTACTCCAAAATTTCTAGTTCCCCTTTATTCATAAAAAATGTACGTTTTACGATATTCGGATTCCCACCAAATTGTGTGGTTCTCATTCAAGACACATATTCCTTGTCTGTGGTAGTTTAATTAGTGCCTATTTCGTGCCAAGAGTTGTGTAGAGATAGGGATTATCAGCACCTATTGTGGTTTCCCTATGAACTTTTATGCTATTTGCGTCTGGAATTATCCTCAGTTAAATTTTCGCCTTAGTTTTATACAGTCATTGAGTGTAATTTGTCCCTTTCATGATATTTTGACTATTACCCTGTTCTACAAGTTTATGGGTTTAGTGCCAGCGTAAAATTTTTCCTCTTGCTATTTATTTTAGCAAGAGGGATTTTACGCTAACATTCAGCCCAAACCTTCTCCAGTTTGACCGATATTTCTAATATCAATTTGTTTAGCTTGGTAGATCCCCCCTAATGACAAGACGTTTAGCAGTTTCGTTTTTAAATGCCAATTGTCCTGTCATTGGTGTCTTTCACCTGCGATGTCTTCGCCCTGGTTATTTCTGGTAATGGTGTGTTGTGAAATTTATTTTTTATTTTAATATTAATTTAACCGAGAAAACTTTGTTTTACCTGTGCTATACTTTTTAAATTGTGACCCATTTTATCGATGGCTTCTTGTTTATACGTATCTACCTTATTGGTAAGTGTTTAATTTATTTATCTCTACTATTTATAGCAAGATTACAGCTAGCTTGCACATGTAGTGCGCACTTAATGTAAAATCTTGCTGTTTTCCTATTATAATTATTTTAAAATTCTTCAAAAACAATTTTTTTTAAATTCGACTGAAAGTGTCACCTCAGAGAGTCAAAGGTCATTAGATGCATTGCAAGTACTTAGAAACGAGAGACCAGCAGTGATTGAGCTCACTCCAAATTTGCTAGCTTCCAATGACCCTGTTTCAGTAAACTAACCTCCTTCGTTTTTTTTTTCGTTTTTTTTGTTTTTTTTAATTATCCCCCCAAAATATATATTTTTTAATATACATATCAAAAGAATTGCCTTTTAATGCTGATTCTAAATATGTATAATTCAATTAGTTTCACAACACCTATTTATAAGTAACGTGGCCTTATTAATTTCCTTTATGAAACGAAGCCTAATTTTTTTTTAAAGTCTTGTCACCATTCGCGAAATTTTATCTCGTATCGGAAACAAAAGCTTTTGCAGGAACCTATGATGTCACTTCAGGTCGGAGCTAATGATCTAGCGTTAGAATGTGACGGTCATAATTTTTACTGGCGATATATATTTTAAGTAAAACTTGATGTTATCTATATACCGATTAAAAAAGAAAATATAGATATTTCTTTACTGGCTTTTATACTCGTTTTATTTTCATTTAATATTTTTTTTTATAATTGTTTTTTTTCAAATATTAATCTGCTGGGGGCTGCGCTTGTTCTGCCTTTCTCCGTTTCCTGGTCCGAGTTTTGAACCCCAAATTTTTTTTTTCTTCTTTATTATATTTGCAAGTTTTTCCGTGGTCTCTATAGTGTGGTTTACAGGGCTCTGAGTCCGAGTGCTGTTTTGTTGCCTTGTCAAATATCTTTAATCTTTGTTTCTCTTGATGTTTGGCCTTTTTCATAAGTGTTTTAGCGACTTTTGCTGCTGACAAAGGAACTTCTTGCTGCCCCTTTGGTTTCTTTACTGTTCTCCATAATTTTTCTCTTAAAGAAGGTTTTCTTGACGATGGCCCAGGTTTAGCTATATCGGTTTCTGTAGAAGAATTTTAAGTGTCACATTCTGTTAGCTGGCATCTGGTAGATGGCGCTTGTTCCAAAAGCCATTTTGCGTTAAGACTTTAGGGGAGTCTAATGTATGAAAATCAGATAATTCATTGGTTCCTCCCAATTTTTCTTCCTCTGTGAAGTTTACTCTTGGTTTATCACATCTTAAACCCTTATGTTGTGTTTGATTTTCTTCATCGCTAGAATCCGAGGAGTATCGAATATTTCTCTTTTTCTCTTGTTCGTGGTGTAGAGTTTGTAGCCAAGACTGGGCTAAATACTCCTTCCACTCCTCCCAACTTTTTTGGTCATTAAAAAGGTCATAAAATTCGTATGGTCTTCTGATATATACTAGTGAGATTGTGTCCTCTATTTCTTCTTCTGACAGTATAGGCTCTGTTTTCCACGGTTTTGAAAAATATCCCTTATTCATTCTATTATGGTGTATTACTTCCTCCTTTTCCTTATGCTGATGTTTTAGAACATATGTTAAGTTATTTGGTAGAATTTTTGTAATCCTGTAGGGTCCATCCCATTTCGGTTTTAACCTTTTTGTTCCTTCCAGATTCGTTTTGTAAACATAAACCAAATCTCCTAAAAAGTAACTCGTTTTATTTTTGCTTGTTCTGTCATATTTTTCTTTTTGTTCTGTTTTTGCATCTTCCAGATTGTCTTTAACTTGTTCCATAGCTTTTTTCATTCGCATCACCATCTCTTGCTTATATTGGTCTAGGTTGTAATATATTCTGTCATTTTGTATTTCATCTAAACAAATTCTGGGATCTCTTATATGTTGCAAAAAAATGGTGTTTCTTTTAAGGTAAGTGAAAAAAACGTATTTATTGCAAAGACTACAAATGGTAAATGTTCATCCCAATTTTCATTTTCCTCTCTTGCATGTATTCCCAGCATGTAAGCTAATTCCCTATGCTTACGTTCAACCTTCCCATTAGCTGCGGCCATGTAAGACGAGATAAACCATCTTCTAACCCCCAGATATTCTGTAATTTCGTCTAATAATTTGGCTCTAAAACATGGCCCATTATTTCTAAGTAAAACTCTAGGAAAATCCCGTGTTCCAGAAATAGGCGATTGACCAAAACTTTCGCAATGGTTCTTATCTTTTCATCTTTAATTGGAAAAGCGTATAAATATGAATTAAAATGGTCTACTCTGGTTAGTACGCACCTGTTTCCTTTCCTGGAAACTGGTAAACTTCCCCCGGATCCCCAAATGTCTATTGACATTATTTCTCCTACCCCTGAAGGGTTGGGGTATTGACCTAATTCAGCCCTTGGGGTCTTTGGTGGCGACTTTTGTTTGGCGCATTCTTGGCAGCTTTGTATAAAATCTTTTACTTTTGAGTACATTTTTGGAAAATAAAAATTTCCCTTCAGTCTCCCCATAGCATTTGCTTTTCCCATATGACAGCCAATCGTTGCATGTGCCATCTGTAAAACTTCTCCTTCCAGAGATTTTGGAATTACTGGAATAATTTTTAAGTCATTTTTTCTATATTCTTGCGATGGTCTATGATATCTTACTAGAAGATTTTTTCTTTCGTCCAGATCAAAAATGTCTAAGTCCTTTAAAAAAATGTTTAAAGTGCTCTGGCAGTTCCGTTCCTTTTGATAAAAAGGATTTCATTGCTAAACAAAAATCATCTTTATTTTGATGCTTTGAAATATTTTCATTAGACAGTATTTCTACCCCTTCCAGTTCGTTCTGGATGGTTGCTATCACATTTTTCTCTGTTCTGGATTTCGTGACAAATAGTCTGGTAAAATATTTGTACGGCCCTTTATATATATTGGGGTATATGAATATGCTTGCAGACGTAGTATCCACCGTGTCAGCCGGGTTGAAGTGTTTTGCATCGTATGTAGCCAAACTAATGTTTTTTGGTCTACGCGTAAAATAAATTTTTTTCCAAGTAAAAATTGT
>JAQQPU010013131.1:5652-23968 GCA_029168905.1 Artemia sp. Kazakhstan ARC1039
AGCTGCAGAGTCAGAAAGAACTAGGGCAAGTATGGAAAGTTTGTTTCCAGCAGCGTCTTTAAAAAGGGACAAGGCTAACTAACAAACGTAGCAGCTGTTATGAGAGTCTGGGAAAATTTTCCGATAACAAATTAAGCCGGCATACCAGTCCTGATTTTAAATAGTTTGCCTTTCAAAGCGAGTGTCAAAAAGAAGCCGAGAGAAAAGTAGAGATTTTTAAGCGCTAGGGTTGACGCGAAATCGCAAAAATGAGAGCTATAGTAGTCATAATATCTAACGTAATCGAAATCAGATTTGTAATGAGCGGACCCTAATTTTTCCCCCTGAATTCATGGAAAATAACAAAAGTTTTGTTTACTACAAATCATGACTTTTTACTAGATTTCGGAAAATTTACTAGATTTTTCTTTTACGAGATCTAGTAAAATCCTACTGACGGTGGCAACCCTGACTGACTACCATAAAAAGCTAGCGCGCCTCAACATGGCTGAATATATATGGAAAACAATGATTACTTTTTATCGATTGAATAAATTCGTTTGTGTGTGTGAGAAGGAAGGAATGTGCGTGAGAGAGAGAGAGAGAGAGAGAGAGAGAGAGAGAGAGAGAGAGAGAGAGAGAGAGAGAGAGAGAGAGAGAGAGAGAGAGAGAGATAGAGAGAGAAGAGGTAGGGAGAGAATATTCTATTATGCCAATCTATCACAATGGATCTTTTCAGGAAATTAAATAAGAGAATTAATTACTTGAACATCATTGAAAATTCTTTAAGAGCATCTTCAGAGACTCCTGATTGATTGCGAGCCTGAATCTGCTGTTCCAGGTTGTGCTGCATTCTCATTCCTAGCTGATCAAGCTGATCCCACTGCTGCGCAAGACCCACAGTACTGTGCTCAGTGTAGCGATTATCAAGGATCAAATGCTCTTCTAAGATAGCTCCAAGATCTTCAACTTTTTTCAAATCTGAACGATGCGCACGAACTTCTGCCCCTTTCCGCTAAAATTCAAGGACCTATCGATTACAAATTGTAATTTATTGTTCAAAATATGATCTAAATTATATAAAAATAAAACGAAGAGAGTTGAAGAGAGAAAAGAAGGTGCAGGGATTATGAATTAATCTTTTGCTAGGTTAAATAGTTATACATGCCTACTAAGACCCCCATTTCATGCCTTTATGCACTAAAGTGTGTAAGGACACATGGAAGATACATTTCTTTGATGCTTTCATCAAAGTATAGATAAAGATATATAAAAATAATAAGACATAGGAAGTATAATAGAAAGTATATTAAGTATAGTGTGTTAAGAACAATAGTAAGTACAATAGCAAAATATATATATATAAAAATAATAAGGATAAACTAAGTTGAAAATAACTTACAAATTAAAAGGAAAAATTGTTTTGGTATAAACTTAGAATCGGGGGGCGTTGAGAAGGAAAGATAGGAAAACAATTCTTATTTCATAAAATAAATAAAAGTATCATAAATTATATGATAACCATGTTTTTCGTTGCTTGATTTCGTCAGCGTTGATTTAATTTACGAGCAGATGCGTTAAAAATAATAGCAACACATGGCTAAATGCACGGGGAATATATAATTTGCGCTTTATATTTTCACATTAGGAGGGGAGGGGGTAAAGTATAGTGGAACCGCAGTCAAGTAATTGCAGAGTAATTGTTAACTACAATTACTCTGCATATTAAGAAGCGAGAATTGTTTTCTTAGCATCTTTCTTCCCCAACAGCCCCAATTCTAGACTTTTACCTTTATTTTAAACAGTGGCGTTTATTGTGTTTCCCTTCCACACTTGCTCTTTGCTTTGTGATTGAGCGATTTTAATGTTATAGTTAAAAGACTAATTTTCACCAAGTACGACATTTATAAACGGATGCAAGTTTATGAACATAAGCAAAGAAATAATCAGTCAAATTGAAGCTAGTCAGAAAGAAAGGAAGAGAAATGGATGTAAGATAGAAGGAATATACAAGAAAATAGAAGAGTAAAGATACCTTAGTTGCTTCTAGCTGCTGTTCCAGAGTACCAGAGCCTTCCATCATTGAAGACCTGAAAAGCAAAAGTTTATTTTTGAAAAATATATTAAACTGAAAAAATAAGATTTGTTCCATTGAAGGGAACTTAAACAGCTTTAGAAGTACAAAACACATACCAATGTGTAAAAAGTTTTTTTTGTTGGAAATCCGGCAAATGGTAATTGTAACAGAGCAAAAACATTCTTCATTTCGCAGCTAAATAGAAAACATTCAACACATATCCTTGTTTAGACTCCTTTTTCAATACATTAAAAATCGTATTGGTTGAGTACCCCGAATGAAAAGCCATGTAAAACACAACAGGTTTAAATAAAAAATGAACTACGAGAGAGATAATAACAACAGAAGCATGAACCCCCAAAGTTCAACTACTAGATGATTTTATACTTCTATGTCATAACTACGACTATAAGAGATTTCTATCTTTAAAACTTCATTCATCAAATAAATTTATTTATAAAAAGCTACTAGACGACATACTTTTCATTCACAGTATGACACTTACGATACTATTCTCCAGCTTATGGCTACTTTATTCATAAAATGTTGCCACCATTTTCAACCTTCTTAGAGCTCACACACATTCCTCTATCTTACGATATTTTCCTACTTAGCAAGCATCTACATATCGATACGAGAGGTTCGTGTTGCTTCTTGTTTGTATTTTATGAATAGCCAATAGTATAAGAGCAGTAAAATTATCCCAGAAAAAAATTTAGGTTGATTCTTTTTGTTGAGTCAGATAGATCGTAATTTTTGCTGACTGATACTTCATGATCAAGGTAAGGCTCAAACATAAAAGTGGTGCTAGTCTCATCTATCCAGTCCTTGAAAAGTATCCCAGTTTTGAAGGTATTTATGGAACGGGCGTCGGTGGCGTGAATGTCAGCTCAGCCAGAGCCGAGCCAGCTCTAATTGGGAACCTGGAGAAATCTGGGTAAGGTAAACGGGAAGGGTGTGTAAAAAACACAGGATGGCTGGTCCCTAACCCCTCATTGCACATCCTGGCCGAAGGGCCATGAGACAGAGATCAACACCGCCGGTAGGGACTGTAAAGTCTAATGCCTTATTCTTTACCTTTTTTGAATCTCAATAGGGTTATAAAAATGCAACTGATAAAATGCCAAGACTTACAAGTTAAAATTAGCTATCACAAAATTCAAGAGATAAAAAATTGCAGTTGCCATCGAGGTCCCCAGAATTGAGTTTTCACTATACTTTCGACCATTTTTTTCAAAAAATACAAGTAAAAAAAAAGTCGTAACGTGAAACTTCAAATTACCTAGGTTTAATTTTCAAAGGGATAGGAAAAAATTGTAGTTACCAAGGAATTTGTGCCGTCATGGCCCTTCCCTATTGAGTTTCTACCGCAGTGATTTTAATTTCAACCGATACCCCCCCCCCGGGGGGGATGGTTTCTTTTTTTTTTTAATTATAAATTTCATGAAGAGATGACATTAAGTAAGGTACAAATTCTTTTTCTTTCATCTCGCTACATTGTCTCTTATTCATAATGTAAAATGATTTACAATTGATGCCAAAATATTGAACAGGAGATTATTACGACAGCTTGATTTAAAATTCTGCGTTAATTTGACAACAAAATTCAAATACTACTGCAAGTCTATTTAATCATATTTTTTCTTTATTTGAAAATCAAAAACAGAGTGTGGTGCTACACTGTTTATACGTGGAAATAGTGAGCATCACGTGCATAAGAGGGAGTTGCAAATACAACGATTAATTTTCATATCAGACACTATACAATTGTTAGTAAAAGATGCATTACACAGTTTTAATGTTAGTCCTGGTTAGTACACCACAAGTATTTACCCGATCCAGTTGAATCCCAGCAATTGAAGTCTAAAATGAAACAATAGCTTAGTTAAAAGTGAAACGGGGCAGTGATTACTCATAGATAAACACATCCATTAAGAGTTAGGAGGATATAATTTTTCAAAGGCAACGACTGCTATCCAGAAAGATAATTTTTGGCTCCAAATTTTTCTGTGTTTCACAAGAGAGGTCCTCCATAGCAACCCTTATTGAGGGGGGGGGGGCTCCGAATACAGTAAAGACACTATTCTACAACAGTAATGTGCTCGATTTTGTCAATAACAAGATAATATAGGACAACAAAACATAACAACTAACTCTCAGTTTAGCAGTCTCCGTTCCAATTGACATACTTATTATAAAATCGACCACAGAAATTTATAAAATCACCGGCGGTATTTTGCGGTGACTCACCGCAACATTCTTCTCGTTAGTATTGCAACCGTTTACGTTGATATTGCAACTGTTAACGTGAACATGGGTAGGGTAGAGGTAGAACCGTATGTTTTGTGTCTGGTTGCTCCATAATTCATTATACGTCCAGCTATGCTCTCACGATATTCTTAGTATTTTTTTGCTGACAATAATAAGAACATTTACAGAATAGGGACGTAAATATTATTCCATAAGTCAACACAACAGCCTTAAAGACACAATGCAAAAAAAGGATATATTCAAGAGCCATTCAAAAAATACGCAAAAATCTTTAATTTCTTACTAATTTTTCTATTGCAATGAATCTTTTTTCAACCTAACCTGCATTAAGGTCGATGCACTTTTCCAGGCAGGTCTTCCTTCGCTTTAAGCCCTTTTTGATGAAATCTGGACACCCTTTCATGACCTATATTTTACCTTGGGGCTTTCTTTCCTCATTGCTATCAAAATAAGCGCCTCTTAGTTGTTCTTTGAGTTTAAGGAATAACAAAGAAATTGAGCTTATATCTAGGCTATGAGTCGGAAATGACAGCGACTCCAATAGAAATTTTCTCAAAACTTCTTTTGCAATGGTTGCAGAATGCGCTAAGGCGCTGACGTGATGGAAGAGGATTTTAAGGCCGAAGTTTCCCTGGCCACTTTTTAGCTAATTCTTTTCTCAATCTCCTTGAACCTTAACATAGTGGGCTCCTGGAACAGTTTTACGACATTCAAAACTCTGCAAGCGCAATACCCGAAAGCTCATGTCTTTACCATTATATGCAATAATGTCCTAATCAAATCACCTGCAAAGATTTTTCTTGCAAAAACACGTATCTATAGCATTTTGCCCCGTTTGCCAAAGTTGTAAAATCGACATTTAGCAGTGTCAGCGAACTTTGGCATGTTTTTTAACTGCATAATGCAGTTGGAAAAAACACATTCTAAACGAATCCTAACGACTTTGCACTTTAATCCTGTTTCTACGGTGGCGCAATGGGTAAGAATAGTGCCACAAAACTTGAGAAATTTTGAAGACGATTTTCTCGGAATAATCTGTTATTACACATTTCTAGATTTGGACGCCCCACCTTATTCAAAGAAATGTCTACGTATTTTCCTAATGCCTTGTATATTCTTCTGATATTTTAAAAGAGAAAATAGAGGTAACTACAATAACACTAATAAATTTGCTAAATTTCCTTCATCTAAAAATTTGCCTTTCTTAATTTTCCAAAATAAGAGTCATAAGATTGCTTGAAATTACAATTAATATCAAAAGCTAAATAAATTATAATTCATATTTCAATAAAACAAACAAAAGAGAATAAGCGCAAAAAACTTCAAAAGTTTTTGAAGTTTATTAATGAAAGAAAATCCCCCCCCCCCCAGAAAAAAAAAAATCAAAGAGAGAAAACATATTTCATTTACTCAAATTAAACATTTTTTCCCACCTAAATTCCTGAATTGAGCTACGGACTCCCAAAGATACCTCTGACCAATTTTTCATACGGAGCATTAAGCACAAGACCACTATGATTGGAATAGTTTTTCTTTTCTTTATATTTGAAAAGATCAAACATTTCGTTGACTCCTGAATTCCAATGATACCGGAGGCCTACCCCTGTTCCAATTGCGCCCCCCTCCACAGTTTCCCATTACTGCTCCATTGACAGTATGACAATTGGTTGCATCCATTAAAATGGTTCTTATCCCATAGAACTTGGAGTATCATTGATTATGAACCCAAGTCCCGTTATTTGGAAATTATAATATATCGACGGATAAACGGAATCAAAAGAAAGGCAAAAATTTCTGACAGTAACTAGCCAATTTAGACAAGTTTTCTATCAATCCTTTTTCTTCTTTTTCACAAATGATTCAAACATTATTATATAGGCATATATATACACATATAAAAAATAATACCTTGTCTCTGTTAGCCATTGGTGGAACGCATTTGCATGCTTCGCAAATTCTCGTCGAAGTCGATCGTTTTCCTCTTGTCTTACTACTTCACGGGCTAATTCTTGAGCTCGTTCAGCTAGGATTTTATGGAGATTACGCCATGTTTCTTCAAGAGCATCCATGGTGAACCAAGTATATGGGTTAGGCCCAACTTGGTAGCTCTTTATCTGACCGTCAAGAGCACCAAGGGCATCAAAATCTTCTTGGGCTGATACCAAGGATGACTGAAAATGTTTTTTCTGTTTAATGACTAATATACTAGTTATGAAAAAGCGAGATATGGGTTTTATGATTAATGATACTTCAAGCTCGTAGATGACAAAAATAATTTCAAAGTGAAAGGAATCTTTTATGCTACATAGAAAAAGACTGTCGCAATGGGAGGGATGCTGTAGCCCCCCAGCACTAATAATAAAGGCGTAGATCTGAAATATTCCCGGGTATCAAGAGGAATAGACATTGATTTTTACTTTCTCAAAAGTACGCCCCCTCCCCGTTTTGCCACAAGAAGGGCCATTTTGCTACTGATTGAAAATTCTGATATAGCCATTTGGATTAAAGTATCAAAATACTGTATTGAGCTTCCCAGTTGTAGAAGAAGTAATACCACAGGGTCGTGCATTCGTTCCGGAAAAATCACGCAGTCCATACATGAAAAATGGTTAATATAGATATTCTCTTGACACTTGATTTAACTAAACTGATTCACTTAGTCAAAATTTTTCATAAAATTATGTGCAGTGATGCATCGTTTGGCATTAGCTATTATGAAAGAAGGGGCGGTGGCTCCGTGTATAGGCTGGGGGGATGCCTAAGAGAGAGCATGTCAATGCCCAAATTGTCTAGCTCTCCATGACCCTTCAGATAAATATTGAAAGGGGTGTTTTTGTTGGGGAGGGGTAGATATTAATTCCCCTAATGTATACTAAGCCTTTTTGTGGCAAACCATTTTGGCCATTAAAAAAGGGCACAAGAACTCTTAATATTGATTTGAATAAGCCTTCTTCCAATCTTCTAGGACGATTAACTCGATACTATACCCCATAAAAGAACACCGTGATTTTTCTTCTGAAGAAAAAAAAAGAAGCAAAGTTCTATGCTTTTTTTACACATGACCTTCAAACCTCTACAATGGAAGTTCTCTGATACACTGAGCCCTTTTGATATGATTTTCATCAAGATCACTGGTCCTTTTAGGGGTGTTTCCCCTCTTTTTCGAACATAAGACAAATTTTTTCAGATTCAGGTTTAAACAGGTAACTTTTAAACTTAATGAATTTAAACAAAATAATTGGATGCAGCACAAAAAAACTATTCTTTTGATGGATGAATTGCTATCAGAAATCCTTTTTTTTAGAATTTCGGTTACAATTAGCCCGAGCCACTCCTTACTTACATTTCGTTACAACTTACATCAAACTTTTTGAACAAGGGACAAAAATAACTATCATATTTATCCGGTGTGAATATCCGATAAATATCAGATGTGAACAAATTTAAATAAATAAGCATTTATACATTGATACATTATTACATTTATACATTATTAAAGGTAGATTGTCAGGCAGTAGCAACACTGTAAAGACAATAAAAATACCCATGAAAAAACATGAAGAATAGAGGCAGTTTTACCTGAAACTGGCTGTGAACCTCTCTAAGAGCTTTAATCTCTTCGATGCTGTTGCAACGAACAGGGTCTGTCAGATCTTCTTCAGCATTTTCAAACCAAGAGTTGAAGGCTGACGCCTTTTTGGCAAAAAGGAGGTAAAGTTCCTCAATTTCTCGGAATTGTTCCTGCATACGAAGTAATCTCTGTTTCCGCTGATCAGACGCTGCTAAAAGCCTTTGCCATCTTGATATTACTTCTGCATGTCTTGCTAGTATCGTGGCACTTTGTGCATGATTGGCATCGACTAGTTGATCTTTTAGCACTGTGATGTTGTGAATTCCTTCCTGTTCAAAGGCATGGAGACCTACAAGTTGAAAAATACTCACTATTAAAATCTTTCTTCTAATATGTTTTATACATATTTATGTGTCACGCAGTCTTATTTGAGAGTTCGTTGTGTAAACAACTTCATTTTGGATATAACCTAATAATATAGTAAGCTTAAACATGTGTAATTTCCCTATGGACATTTATTGAAAATTCATAATCAGATTATTTTCATTTGCTGGTTAATTGACAGTTTTTATATTTGAGTGCAAATTCCCTTGGGACTTAGGAATTTATTAAGTACAAAGACTTAATACCTTGGAACATTGAATTTCTTTTTAATGTTGTAAAAGTGTAAAACCAGTTTCAAACATGGAAGAGACTGTAATGATAAATGCCGTGTCGAACTGTATATCGCGATCAATGGCTATCGGAATAAAGAAGGAAGTGTTTATCAAACGAGCTGTTGAATTTTTTGATAGAGACTCGATCTTAAAGGCAAAAGAACTGTTAACTAAGGAGGTTAAAACTGGCGATCGATTTGCGAAATGCATGCAAAATGAGGACAATTTAGTGGATATTGCAAAGCTTTTTGCACGATGAGCTAAAGAAAAGATAAAACTCCCCAAGTTCGTTATATTTGATCCCCAAGAAGTACCGGCCAGTGGAGCAGAAGTAGGCGCATGTGTTATATCGTCGGCGAATGAAATGCGACGGCAGTTCTCGGTTTTTCTCGAGCATTACAACCAATTTCCACTCCCATGGCCGCCCGGCAATTTTATTAGTGACAGAAGCCAACCTAATCCCACCCCAGATAGACATTCACCACTACCCTATTCCGTAGTTCTGAAGAACCCGCCCCTACTACCACGCCTGAAGAACGAAAACAATTTCTTACGAGCATATGCGGAGAAGACCTATCGGTCGATGATGTTGAATTGAAACGAAACCGATCTGAATGGCGGTTTGTTGTTAAAACGAAGGACAAGGCAGGCATCATTGCTTATTCTATCAACAAGAAATTACAAAGTGTAGAAGCTAAGGTGAAATCCCCAGTTTTTATAGGCGTGATCAAAAACATTCCAACCACATATGATGCCGACACAATGAAAGCCTGCGTTTGAGGTTGCAAAAGGGCAGAACAGTGTGGTGCTAGTCGAACCTATAAGTTGTACTGTTCCTCCCGTTATCAGTTAGATCTGGCTATGAAAAGCCTTGGGCATCCAAGGCCATACGTCGAATACTAGTAACCCATGCACGAAACCAATTGGATGTGCAGCATGTAAGTCGACAAAACATACATGTCAGTCACTCCAATGCCCTAAGAAGAAAAAGCAAATTGGAAAACAAAAACGCTCCGATATGAACAGAATACTAGGATTGTGTCTTGGAATACGAATGGAGGTGTGTATCACAGAATCCCTGTAACTGAAGAACTATGTCGGCGTAGCGATATTCTGTGCATCCAAAAACATTTGCAGACAAATGATAGCCTCAGCCTAATCAAGTTTTCCAACAATCATACATTTTATTTTGTACCAGCTAAGTCTCGTCAACGCATGAGGCCCTGTGGTGGACTAGCGATCGTATGTAGATCTGCCGTTGATTCCGAGAGTCTTCATGCAGCTGAAACTTCATGGCTATAAGGGTTGGGAACCTTGTGATTGTCAATACCCTACCTTCCTAAAAAATACAGGGAGGAAGAATCGGATAACTGATTCTCGAAAGCAGTGCAGGCTCTTGCAAAGTGCCTAAAGACTACTATGTTGTCCAAACTGCAATGTTTATAATCGGAGACTACATCTGTAATCTAGTCGACGACTCGTCCTCTGTCCCCGCTGATCCTAAGTGCACATGAAAGTCGGTATCGTGGGCTCCCAAAAGACAAAGATTTCACGTTTGTACATACTAGTGGTTCAGTCTCAAATATAGGCCATGTCGCATGCACACCAAACGTGAGTGGCCCAGTGAGCGTGCTAATGGGAATTTACTCCGCCGACCACATCCCAATTGAAGCATGTGTTAATGTGTGCATCCCAAAGGCCGACTTCCCACTTTTTCGGACGGTGCTCGACACGACGCTTCAGAAGATCAGCGTGCCATTTAGTCTACTACAAGCCAAACGTGCAAAGGAATATCCAGAAAACTAAAATACAGGTTAATACCTGTTGTGCTGAAATCACCCACGCACTACTAACCGCACAAAAGGCTGCTATTCCCGTTAGGAAATTCGTAAAGGTACTGAACATATGAAACTAAGAGAGGAAAGGAAACAATAAATAAAAAATAAAATAAAAAAGGTGAGAAAACGAGGATTTTCTCAGCCAGTGGCAAAACATGAAGACGAAGAACAAGCAAATATTTCGACAAGGACCTCCACCAAGTCGTCCTCAGTGCTAAAAAAAAAAAACATGTCAGGATGCGAAGTTCTGGTTCTCTGTGTGGAGGGAAAGTGGTCGTCCTAAATGTGGTGTGGTGAATTATCTCCGTACACACACAAAACATAAATTTGAGAAAGCCCTGAAGCAGCATCGGACAAATGTGAAAACTGATTATACAGAGAGAATAATTAATGATCCAAGTCGTTTATGGAAAGACCGCATGAAAGATCGCCATTCCTAGTTATTCAAATGACTGGCGAACTTACTTTACGAGCAAATTTAGTGCCCCGAATCCCAGTGTAGCCGGACCATATACCAAACAACTTGAATCTGTGCAATCAAACTCAAGTTTTCCAGACTTTACCGTATCTGTTTCGGATGTAACTGCAAATGACTTTAGACTGAGAAAGAAAAAATCACATGGAGTTGCCGGTTTGTGTTCACTTCACCTTGTGATTGGTACTCGTCTTTTGTATTAAATGTTAAAATTATTGTACCAGATCATATTCGTAGTCGGTTTTGTACCCGATGTTTTCTGTGCAGGGCAATTTACACCCATCCCAAAAAAGGGAAGCCAGCAAACATATGCTCCTCGTGTCACCCCATTACTGTGCCGCCAGTTTTATGCAAGCTTCTAGAAATGCTTATATTGTCAAATGTTAGACACTGTTGCCAAATGCCACACCACCAGTTTGGTTTTACAGTAGGGCTCGGTTGCGCTGATGCTCTGTTCGCCATTGCTGCTATTTTGTCTGATTCTGAGGCAACGGCTGATCCACTAGTTATTGACTCTCTTGATGTGAGCGGGGCTTTTGACTCGTCGGTGCACGCGCAGATCCTTCTAGAAGCGCATAAACAAGGGCTAAATTTGTGCATTGTTAGAGTATTATATTATATGTACAATAACCTTAGAGCGCAAACCAAAATACTCTCAAATCCACTGTTGTATCGGTCCGTAAAGGAGCCAGGCAAGGTTCGGTTATGTCTTCGAATTTGTACAACAATAGTGTTCTGCCGGCACAAGCCCAAGTAGCTACTTCTTGTGTTTCAAAAGGGATTGATGTTTCGTTGATGATGTACGCTGACGACTTGCTTAAGTTTGAACAGTTCCGCTGATCGACTATCAAAGAATTTTGATGTGTTGAATAGGGAATACAATAACGTAGGTTTGTCGTTTAATGTGTCAAAATCTGCCGTCTTGTTTTTCAATGCGGAGCACTGCGAAGGAGAAACCGCTTTGGGCGATTCACTTGTGAAACCATCTGAGAGTATTACTTACCTTGGTTTACCAATCGGTCGAAGCCTCCACTCCACCGGGACGCTGCTGGTACGCCACGTAGAAGTGAAAACCGGATTGCGTACGGGTCAACTATTGGTAACAGACATCGGTTCTGCCGTAAATATCTTGCGTCGCTGTATAATTCTACATGTGCTGTATATAGCACCTTTTTGGAAATACCTGTCGTCCGCTCAGCGTGCAAAAGTAAGAAATCTGTTTTTTCGATTTGCGAAGTTCCTTCTGAGACTTTAAACATGGACGAGCAACTCCTGTATCATGCGTAATTATGGAGTATCCGATCCAACAGTCCGTGTCATCCGTGTCACTGATAAATTTTCTGAAAAACGCTAAGGGAAGAGCGTACCCGTCGCTAGCCATCCTGTGTCAGTAGTTTTGCTAATGTGAATAATCTATAAATACGTTTGGTGATGTTCCCTAGTGGGACTTTTCTTTTCTTTTTCCTTTGTTATACTCCGTTTTAATTCCAAGTGAATTTTCGGGCAGTAAAATTACTTACTTACTTACTTTTGTCCATTATTCACATGTTTATCACATATTATCTATTTTGCGGTATACAAGCTGACCAGCACGTCTTTTTCATAGTATAATAAAATGTTTTATGAGGAAAAAAAAGGGAGGGGGGATATTACCTGCATCAAAAGTTTCCTGCTTCGTGAGAAGCGTTTGGACTGAAGAAAGATCACGCCCGAAATCTTCTGAGCGGACGTGTGACTCTTTGTCGGCAATCCACGATTCAACGACATCAGCTTTCCACATAAATTGAAGATAGGCAGCATTGTCTAGCAGATAAATTTTACGACGATTGGCAACATTGCCTAATTGCTCAAATTTTGACTAGAAGGAAAAAAAACACTTTTAGTTAGAATCACATAGCTTAGGCCAATTAAGATTTAATAAACATTGAGAGACGTCATGTAATTTTCTTTTTTACTGGGAAGAGATGTATCACGTACGGACCAAAGATGTAAGAATAAATCTATATTGTTCTTTATTTACAATTTGAAAATCATTAAAGAATAATTGTTAACCGAATTCACGGAAGATACAACCATTGTAAACCTGCATTTTGCAGATTTGTGTCTGGCTCAAAAATCAACAATTTAGTGGCAAGAAAACTCACCAATAAGAGAAGCTCCTTCAAATTGACTACAAGCAAACCCATCGATTGAGAAGTTATCTCATTAGCATAAAATTAAGGCGTCTTTTACATTCTAGAGCATTGTAAGAACGTCAACGAAAAAAATGAGCATCGAGTATCGAGTATGAGTATTCAAAATGAGTATCGCTTCAAGTAAAACGCAAATAAAACTCCAACATTTGTGAATTCAAGAAAGTTGACAGACAAACCCTCATTGGTAGTGATTCCTGTTCATTTCCAGTTTAGCTTATTATATGAATGTTTGTTGGTTTCAGGTTTCAACATTGCTCTTTTAATTTCATGAATAATCGATTTTGCTTATTTGAGTAAGGATTGAAAGGCCAATATTCTTAACTGAAGCTCATTTTATTACCTTGAGTTGTTTGCAACGGGCCCGGATGGCATCCTTATGATGGTTTCCTTCATCGACTAATGTGAAGCCAGCCTTGGTTATGTCTTCACATCGATCTTTGTGAACAGCAAAATCAACTTCGAATGCATCGTGTTTTTTTATCAGGCCCTGGACTGCTGCCATAGTGTCACCGAAATTATCACCAGATAGTAGCTGCTGCTTCTCACTAGAGGGGAGAAAAAAGAAAGAAGTAATTATACACAAATAAAATAGACACACGATGGTTATTATTACAAAACACGAGTCCTACTTTTAACCATGTTAAAATTAATACAGAGAAAAATTTATTATTGAAAAATTTCGAAAAATTTATCCATAGTTTTAAGAAAAAAGAAACTTTCAAGTAAAAACATATTGTAATTAGTTTATTTTGCTGTTAAAAAGACTTCATTAAGTTGTCTACCATAAGTTTTTGAACGTCATTACGTACACAACCACAAAACAGAAGAAGAAGGTAGGAGCAGATTGAAAAGAAGAGAAAAAGAAAATATAAAAAAGAAAACAAAGTCAGAATTCAACGCTCAAACGACCTCACAAAGTTGGTATGGAGCGCACAAAATTATGTCAGAAAGTCTCGAAGTATGAGCCAGCTCAATATTTCTCATTTATTCATAGGCAGTCTAGCCTTTACTAAGCAAACAGACATATCTACAACTGCACAAGGGAAATTCAAAAACATAAAATACAGCTATCTAAAAAAAACTTCATTCACATCCTCGTTGGGTCCAGACAAGACAACACCTACAGCGAAACTTGAATCAGAATTTTGTTTGATATTTTGAAAAAATGCTAAAAAGATGGTACTCTTCTCGGTTCTTTTTTCCTTTAATGAAACTAGAAGAAGTGAGACGGATGATCTCAAACAAAATTTGGTAGAAAATATATAAAACACATTGGATTTTGAGGGTTTCAATGCTCTCCTTGAATGACTGTACAAGTATTTCTTTCTTTTTAATGAAATAATGCTTTTGTTTCTCTTTCAGACGTTGGAGCAGCGATGCTTCTTTTATTAGACCCCCCCCCCCGTCTCCCAAAAGTTATCAGGCCAATTTTAACGAAATTTTCATTCATCGACAACGTCGTTTTCTTGCAGCCGCACCTACTTTCCTTCTTAATACAAGACGATATCCTATAAAATACGAACAGGTTTGAATACAAAATATTCAAATTAGTTAAATTCGGTCTACTTACTTTCATTCTTAAGGAATGGCGATGAAGATGTGGTAAAAATGAAATTTCAAAAATTACGAACGGAATATAACTGTTAGATTATTTATTTGAAATATTACGCCCCCTAAAATTTCTGCTTCCGGGGGAAGTGCCCACTCTGCCCCCGTAAAACTCCCCCTGCGTTGGAGTTACCCTTTATGTATATTTATGAATCCATGAAGATCGACTAGGATGGTGACCAAGTGTTCTCATTCTTTTTTTTTTAGTTTCAGCACTATATTGTTCCGACTCTCAATGCGTGTTCAGATTTAGTATTTACCTTTCTTTCTTTCCCCATACTGAATATAATAAATCGTCAATAGTACTATCAGAAGCTTCCTTTTCAGAACTAGAAAGATTTAAAATAGCGGTGATATATTTCAGTAGAGCAGTAGCTGAAAATCAGTAGCTGAGTATTTATTAATTAGTTCAAAATGCTACAGCATTTTAAAATACTACTACTAGCAACTCACCATATCACCAAGCCGCCTGAGGCCAACACAGGTACGCACTCTCCTCCATTCTAATCTATTCAAAGCCTCCCTTTTTACACCCTCCCAGGAAGTTCACATTTCATTTAAATCTTTCTTTATGACGTCCTCCCACCCCAGACGAGGAGGACCTGCTTTCCGTTTAGCCCTAGACAGTTGGCAGAAAGGATAATCTTCGGCAATATGTCATCATTCATCCGCACAACGTACCTAGCCATCTCAACTTTTCTTTCATTATAGCCCTAGAAAGGAGGATTGAACCACATTTTTCGTAAAGCCTAGTGTTTGAAATACGGTCAGTCAGTCGAATACCCAGAACAATCCATAGGCAATTTCTCTGGAAAACATCTAGCAAATCTTCGTCCGCTTTTTGGAGTGCCTATGCTTCAGAGATCTATTTGACTACTGTCATCACTGTCGCTTCTAATATATAATCTTGGTTTGCAGACTTATCTTCCTATTCTTCCTAACTTTTTTTTTTACTCTGAAAAAACACCATAAGCCCTGACTATTCTACTTTTAACATCTTCACTGCTCCCACAGTCTTTACTAATAATACTACCAAGGTAAGTGAAACTGCCCACCTGGTCAATCTTTTCGTTACCCAACGTCACCTTTTCATCTTCACTTATTCCTAGCCTAAGTGACTTAGTCTTCTTAACATTAAGGCTTTTTCACTAACATTTCCAGCTGCAGTCCTAACTTTCTTTCCTAAGACACCACCAGCAACTTCACAATTTTTTTTTACTAGAATTATTCCAACCATCTTCCACATTGTCAAATTTTTAAACTCTTAAGTTTAGTATTCAACTGTTCCTGAAAAGCTTCTCTCAAATCTCATCCTGGAAACTTCATCTTTCCATCTAGTAGTTTCATCAATCCTGGACACTACTAGATGGTGATCTTTACTTTTAACATCAATAACAACACTCATATATACCCTAGCATCTTGTATTGATCCTGCCAGTCTTCTGTTTACTATAACACAATCAATAAGGTTTGCTGTCTTACCATCACGTGAATACCATGTTTAACTTATGGGCCATTTTATGACCAAACACTGTATTGGTTATAACTAGATTTATGCACCTATAAAATTACAGAAGTCTGTAGCCATGACTGTTCTCTTTTCCTACACCAAATTTACCTAGGCTAGGATACCATCTATCCCTATTTCTATCAACCTGGGCGTTAAAATCTTCTAGTAAAAACATCATATTTATACCTGGGATCCTGTCTATTTGTTCCTGCAACTGTAAGTCAAATTCATCTCAGTCACTAGTATCTCCCTCAGTCGGTTCTACAGGGGCATATACTACTACAACTGATACCCTGAACTTCTTAGTCATAAAATAAGCAATTAGTATTCTATCATTAATACCTTCCCAGCGTAAACAAGACTTAGCAGCTTCCTCATTCATCTTAAGCCCTACTCCCTGTCTATGTACCCAGTCCTTCCTACCTGAGTAAACAAACTCTATATCACTTAATTTCATGCTTCCTACCCCTGGGATATGAGTTCCTGAAACTCCTAATAAGTCCAGTTCAAACCGTCTGAATTCGCCAGTCGAAGTGTCGATACGATAGTCATTTTTTAACGTCATAACATTCCAAGTTCCAATTTTCATGTTCTTTAAATCATTGAATTATTTTGGCCTCAGGAAAAGCAATGATCCCGGATACCAGTGTAGGACGGGGATCACATATCTTCTTAAGTCTACAACGAAGCGCTTAAGCCGGCTTAGAACCGGATAGCAAGAAGTCCCTGGGACCTCCAGTATGAATGGAGGCTTTGTGCAATCATGGGCCCACCTTGGTCACAACATGGTTTTCAGCACTTGGCAATGCTCTTCTATCAACAAGAGTCGAAATCCTGCACAGACAGTCTCCAGCCTAATACCTCCAACTCATTATATATTCATGCTTACAAATATTATGCTACTACTAGCTTAAATTTTTTTATATCTCGAACTTCAACTTTCCACAACCATGTGCTAGATATTACAATCAGAAAATTTATGTTGCAACATATCAAAAGTTACAGAAAAAACATATCGAAATTACCTAATCCATGCTTCTTCTTCTTCGATCTTAGCTAAGAATTGTTGGAATACAAGAGACTGGTCGAGTTTCTTTCCACGATCGTCGGCCATGCCCTGTAGCTCATCCCAAGACATCTGCAACTGCAACAACCGCTACAAAAAAAAAGAAGTGACAATCAAAGGAAAGGGATTGTTTGTTTAAAGGGTTTTTAGTAAACATAGTGAGCCATAAAAGTAATTCAAGTTTTTCTTCATATAAAAACGAAAAAATCCGGCTAAAAATAAAGCTAGTGGCCAGCTTGAGTTCCCCCTAGCCTGAATATGCAATCCAACACAACAATTAGCACACAAATTCTAGCAAAAAAGCACACTAGTTTCTAGTTTTTGTTCCTTTCGAAAATATTGTTTTTGTTTTATTAGCTAATGGTTTTCTACTTTGTCGAGTCTTTCGGCACTGATGCCCGACAATGAACATATCCCCAACGGCATAAATATTTTCTGATATATACATACTAGGACACAGGTTAAACATTCAAGAAGAGTACAATATTATCTTTGTATGGGGTGGAGGGGAATCAAAATCGAGTGTAATTTTTCTGTCCTGTGGGTAGGAATGTATACATCCATAGAAAAAGGTAAGCTAAAGCGCATTATTTCAATACTGACTCTATTGAGTCCACCCATCTCGCTACTACTATGACCAGGACAATAAACACTAGATTTTATATTGACCTTTTCGATCCTAAACTGATTTGCATCACAGATATCATTCTGATAATTAGTTCGAGCCTCTCTACCCCAGACAGACCTTGAATCATTAGCTTCTGGTTATAAACTTCTAGGACTTGCAGTTAATGCTAAAAAGACTGAGTACGCTGTTCATAATGCCTGCTTGATTTCACAGCAGGTTCACCAACACCTTATTTATCAGGTGCAATCGCAGGTTCAGCAACAAGTCTACTTCACTGAATATCTAGGTCTCGTTTATGGTCCGAATAAACGTAATACTCGTTTACTCACAGAGGAACTCACCATAGAAGGTTTCCGCGCCAACTATGCCAAACATTTCACGCTAAAATACAGCTACGGTAAGCAAGTACTCGATAAATTTTATTACTCCCTGGTAACACGCG
>JAQQPU010013132.1:521-13225 GCA_029168905.1 Artemia sp. Kazakhstan ARC1039
AAAAAAAAAAAAAATTGTGATAAAGTACGTTTTAGCCCGTTAACTAAAGTTAGCTATAGCATGGGCCGGCAGGTTGAATGCTATTGACCCTAGAATTTAGGAGAAGATCTTACATATATGTGTTCAACGAAAAGAAGAATATATTTACAAAGAAGGTATTCGAGAAATTCAGGGCTAGTCGAAACTGATTTTCATTAGAAACTATTATTTTGTAGTGGACAGAAACAATTGAAAGATAATCCAAAGTCCATAGTAGACAAGGTGATTACGAAACACTTGTAGGAGAATCCAAAATTTTTGCATGTGCTATTGAACAGTGGATTTTGCCCCATATTTTCCTTTCAATAATTTAAGAAATAATTCGGCGCCAGAAATTTTCGCCGTCAGTTTTCACCAAGGCTTTGGGGACTAAGCTCTACGTTTTATTAATTCAATTATCATAGGCAGCGCAATAGCGCTGCCGAAGTAAAGAACGATGTGGGCACAACGTATTACTTTTTTTTCGTGGTCTTCGAACAGGGCACTTGGTATCGAAGGACTTGTCTTACAAACTTCAAAAAGGGCTCATTCGATTGGAAATTGGAGTGGCTAGTGCCCTTTTTAATAGTCGAAAGTGATTGGAGGGCAACTAGTACCCACCCTGCCCATCATTCCCCCAAACACATCCAATCAAACTTTTGAGTTTGCCATTTTGTTTAGCGTAGTTAATTTCCAGATAGAAAATATATTTTTGAGGAGGGCACTCCCCCACAACCCTCAGGGTAAGGGTTTTAAGTTATGCCCTGGGGGCATATAAGACAGATATTGGCACAATATATTTTTTTTCCTTTAGAGCAGGGCACTTCGTATCAAAGAAGTTGTCGTAGAAACTTTGAAAAGAGCTCATTCCATTGGAAATTGGAGTGGCTTGTGCCCTTTTTAATAGTCGAAAGTTATTGGAAGGCAACTAACACCCCTTCTACACCCACCATTTCCCGAAACTCATCCAATCAAAAGTTTGAGATAGCCATTTTGTTCAGCGTAGTTGATTTCCAGATATAAAATATGTTTTTGAGGAGGAAACTCCCCCACAGCCTTCAGGACAAGGGTTGTAAGTTATCCTCTCGGGGAATATAAAGTTTTTATAGAAGGTGTTGTCGTAGAAACTTCAAAAAAGACTCATTCAATTGGAAATTCAAAGGGCTAGTGCCCTTTGTAGTAGTTTAAAGTGATTGGAGGACAACTAGCCCCCTTCTCACGCCCATCTTTTCGCCAAACCCATCCAATCAAAATTTTGAGATAGCCATTTTATCCAACGTAGTTTTAAGTTCTGGAAATTAGGTCTTTGAGGATGACAACCCCCCCCCCACAGCCCTCAGTGAAAGGGTTGTAAGTTATGCCCTGGGGGCATATGAGGTTTTTATACAACGCGTTATCGTAAAAACTTCAAAAAGGGCTCATTCGATTGGAAATTGAAATGTGCCCTTTTTAATGGTCGAAAGTGATCTGAAGGCCACTAACACCCCTTCCACGCCCACCATTCCCCAAAAACATCCAATCAAAATTTTGATATAGCCATTTTGTTCCACGCAGTTTAAAGTTGAGGAAATTATACCTTTGAGCAGGACATTCCCCCCACAGTCTTCAGGGCAAGGATTATAAGTTATGCCCTGGGGGCATATTAGGTTTTTATTGAAATCTTTGTCGTAGAATTTTGAAAAAGGGCTCATTCGATTGGAAATACAAAGGGCAAGTGCCCTTTTTTTAATAGTCAAAGTTGATTTGAGGGCAACTAACCCCCTTTCACGCCCACCTTTTCCCCAAACACATCCAATAAAAATTGCCAGATAGCCATTTATTTCAACGCAGTTGAAAGTTTTGGAATTTAGGTCCTTAAGGATGGCAACTCCTCCTCCCTACCCCCCTAGGTCTCAGGGCAATGGTTATATGTTATGCCCTGGGGGCACATAAGGTTTTTATTGAAAGCGTTGTCGTAGAAACTTCAAAGGGGCTCATTCAATTGGAAATTGAAAGGGCTAGTGCCTTTTTTACTATTTGAAAGTGATTGGAGAGTGACTAACGTCCCTCTCACCCCCACCATTTACCCAAACACATCCAATAAAAAATTTTGAGATATCCATTTTGTTCAACGTAAATGAAAGTTCTGGAAAATAGGTCTTTTAGGATGATAACCCTCTCAGATCCCTCAGTGCAAGGGTTGTAAGTTATATCCTGGGGGCATATAAGGTTTATATAGAAAGTTCTTGTAGAAATTTATAAAAGGGCTCATTTGATTGGAAATTAAAGTTGCCCTTTCTATAGTCGATAGTGAGCGGAAAGTAATTAACCCTGCTCTCACGCCCACCATATCCCCAAGAACATTCAATCAAAGTTTATAGATAGCCATTTTGTTCAACGTATTAGAAAGTTCTGGAAATTATGTATTTAAGGATGACAAACCCCCCAGAGCCCCCAGGCCAAAGGTTGTAAATTATACCCTTCGGGTATATAAAGTTTTTATAGATAGAGTTGTCGTAAAAACTTGAAGAGGGGCTCATTCAATTGGAAATTGAGAGGGCTATTGCCCTTTTTAATAGTAGAAAGTGATTGGAGGGTAACTAACCCCCTTCTCACGCCCACGATTTCCCCCAACACATCCAATAAAAATTTTCAGATAGCTATTTTGTTCAACGTAGTAGAAAGTTCTGGAAGTTAGGTCTTTGAGGATGACAAACCCCCTCCCAGCCCTCAGGGCAAGGGTTTTAAGTTATGCCCTGGGGGCACATAAGGTTCTTATGTTATAATAATATATTATTTCTTTTATTTTTTTTCTGGGTTTTAGACCAGGGCACTTCGTATCGAAGGAGTTGTCGTAGAAACTTCGGAAAGGGATTATTCGATTGGAAATTGAAGTGGCTTGTGCACTTTTTAATAGTCAAAAGTGATTGGAAGGCAACTAACACCCCTTCCACTTCCACTGTTTCCCCAAACCCATCCAATCAAAATTCTGAGATAGCCATTTTGTTTAGCGTAGTTGATTTCCAGATAGAAAATATGTTTTTAAGGAGCACTCTCCCCCAAAACCCTCAGGGCAAGGGTTTTAAGTTATGCCCTGGGGGCATATAAGAACGATGCTGGCACAATGTATTATTTTTTTTCCTTTAGACCAGGGCACTTCGTATCGAAGAATTTGTCGAAGAAACTTCGAAAAGGGCTTATTCAATTGGAAATTGGAGTGGGTTGTGCCGTTTTTAATAGTTGAAAGGGATTGGCACGCAACTAACACCCCTCTCATGCCCATCTTTTCCACAAACACATCCAATCAAAATTTTGAGATAGCTATTTTGTTCAACGTAGTTTCAAGTTCTGGAAATTAGGTCTTTGAGGATGACAACCCCCCCCCCCTCCACAGCTCTCAGTGCAAGGGTTGTATGTTATGCCCTGGGGGCATATAAGGTTTTTATAGAACGTGTAGTCGTAGAAACTTCAAAAAGGACTCATTCGATTGGAAATTGAAATGGCTAGCGCCCTTTTTAATAGTCGAAAGTCATTGAAAGGCAACTGAAATCCCTTCCACGCCCTTCATTTCCCCAAACACACCCTATCAAAATTTTGAGATAGCCATTTTGTTTAAAGTTTAAAGTTCGGGAAATTATACGTTTCAGCAGGACACTACCCCTACAGTCATTAGAGCAAGGGTTATAAGTTATGCTCAGGGTGCATATAAGGCTTTTACTTAAATCTTTGTCGTAAAAACTTCAAAAGGGCTCATTTGATTGGAAATTCAAAGACCTAATGCCCTTTTTAATAGTCGAAAGTGATTTGATGGCAACTAATCCCCCTCTCACGCCCACGTTTTCCCCAAGCACACCCAATCAAAATTTTTAGATAGCCATTTTGTTCAACGTAGTAGAAATTTCTGGAAATTAGGTCTTTGAGGATGAACCCCCCCCCCTCAGCCCTCAGGGCAAGGGTTGTAATTTATGCTCTTGGGGTATATAAGGTTTATCTAGAAATTTGTAGTAGAAATTTAAAAAGGGCTTATTTGATTACAAATTCAAGTTGCCCTTTTTAATAGTCAATAGTGAGTGGAGAGTAATTAACCCCCCTCTCACGCCCACCATTTCCACAAGACCATTCAATCCAAGGTTATAGATAGCCATTTTGTTCAACGTAGTTAAAAGTTCTAGAAATTAGGTATTTAAGGAGGGCAAACCCCCCAGGGCCCCCAGGGTAAAGGTTGTAAGTTATTCCCTGGGGGCATTTAAGGTTTTTATACATAGAGTTAAAAACTTCAAAAGGGGCTCATTCTATTGGAAATTGAGATGGTTAGTGCCCTTTTTAATAATCGAAAGTGACTGGAGGGTAACTAACCCCCTTCTCACGCCACCATTCCCCCAAAAACATCCAATCAAAATTTCAGATAGCCATTTTGTTCAACATAGTAGAAACTTCTGGAAATTAGGTCTTCGAGGATGACAACCACCCCAAGCCCTCAGGGCAAGGGTTTTAAGTTTTGACCTGGGGGCATATAAGGTTAGAGTTATGACCAGGTATGACCTTGGTGGCACAATGTATTATTTTTTTCTTGGTTTTACACAAGGGCACTTCGTATCGAAGGAGTTGTCGTAGAAACTGCGCAAAGGGCTCATTCGATTGGAAATTAGGGTGGCTTGTGCCCTTTTTGATAGTCGAAAGTGATTGGAAGGCAACTAACACCCCTTCCAAGCCCACCATTTCCCCAAACACATCCAATCAAAATTTTGAGATAGCCATTTTGTTCAGCGTAGTTTATTTCAAAATAGAAATTATGTTTTCGATGAGGACACTCCCCCACAGCCCTCAGGGCAAAGTTGGGGCAACTTATTAACATAAGTTGGGCTCAAAACCCTTATGCCTTCCCAAGTCCAGAACATAATTTGCACTTTACTGAAAAAAATAAAAATGAATGTGCATTGTCAGTTAATATACATATACTGATATTTAGTAATCAAAATGTTAATATTATTTGATTTATTAAAGTTATAGAAGTAAAAACATTTATACTTTTTTCAGTGAAGTGCAAATTATTTTCTGGCCTTGGGAAGGCATAGGGGTTTTGAGCCAATTTATGTTAATTTCTGCTCGTTTTGAGTTTGACTCGGTTATTTATTTTAATTTCTGTTAGTTTTAGGTTTTATTTATTTATCGATGCTGATTTGTGGTAGTTTCACGCTTGGTAGATCATTTGATTTTATTTTTGCTCATTTTTTGTTTAACAGAGTTCTTTGCTTTTCTTTGAAAAACTTATTTTGTGGAAAGAGATTTTTTAATTAATTTACTATGAAAAATTGCAGTAAAGTCACAAAGGTGAACTTCCTTTGTAAGCAGGACAAACTTTATGGTGTGGTATTTCATGAAAAACCTAATTAACGTTGATAGTGCCGTGGGAGACCTGCATAAACACAACTCCAAGTTTCAGTTAGCACAACCCGAGCTTTAGATTGATTGGACTACAGAAATTTACTTAGACTGCTTCGTCATTTGTTGCAACCTTGCTCATGGTCATCCAAGAAACATTTTAAAATCGAATGCTTAGAACGAATGTTTAGATTAAAATCAAAAGAGGCTTAAAGCCTCGTTCAATTTACTTTATTGGAGTAGAGATGACAGTGCCAGCGCGAACGGGGCACCACTGCTGCCATCTATAATCGAGTCTAACGGTACAAGATCACGTGCCTCTTTCTAGGCCAATCAGAGACTTAGAATACAGACGGGGATTTACAACATTGCCAATTAGAGTGTTTGATGGTTATATTGTTTTTTGGTTATATGCTTTGATGGTTATGTGGTTTGATGTTGTTTCTTATTTCTGTTCTGTTTGTTGATGGTTATGTGGTTTGATATTTCAATGCCTATTGAATACAGACGGAATTTTACATCATTGTAAGATAAGAACGTCTATGGTTATGTGGTTTGATGCTGTTTCTTAGTTCTGTTCTGTTTGTTGATGGTTATGTGGTTTGATGTTTCAAAGATGTTTCTATGCCTAATGGATACAGACAGAAGTTTACATTATTGCCATATAAGAGCTTCTAACGGGAACAGGATCACGTGTCTCTTTCCAGGCCTATCATAGGAGTCGGAAACACTAACGGAACAAGATCGCTGTAAATATAAGGAAGGATTTTTGCTATAGTTGTTATTAGTGTGAGAATAGAATGCAAGGAGTGAGAACAGTTTGACTTTACTCGATTATTAGGATATATTTACAATAATGAGTGGAATGTTTACACTATTAGAAGTTGATAGTGGAGTTGGTAGCAGCAGCAATGATACAAGAGCACCAAACATAGCGGTAGAAATCAAAAGAGAATCCGGCTTTGTCTTGAATGGGATGAAGTATATGCAAGATATGTCTTATCTCTGAGCAAATTTTAAATGGAGGATCAATTATGCTTCGCTGCAAAAGCTAATATAGCACATGTGAATAGACTTCAAAGTGCTTTAAATGCTATAGTGAAGCACATAGAGGACAATAAGTTATATCGCTAATTATACATGTGTAATATATTTTATTGCTATAATTATACACGCTCAATAAAATTATTTCGAAATCAAAAATGTTACCCCTTTCTTTATGTTAGAATTTTTTTGGGTTATCAAATATTCTTGAAGTAGAACGAATCGTGGTTAGTCTAGAGTCAGCAGTGAGAGTGATAGGATTGAAAATGAATACATTTAAGAAAGAGAGAATAAGGTCCAATCTTGTGATTATGGAAAAACATTTGATTCTGTATGACGATTTTCTCGAGTTATCCCTTCAATGGAAGATATTCTCACAGGGAACACTTGACAATATAAAGAAAACAGATTCTCCCCCATCGGACTAATGTATGAAGCTTTTACGACGTGATCAAAAGATTTTACTCAATTTATTGATATATTAATTGAAACAAAGCAGAATAATATCACGGATATACTTTTGAAAACATTGCCATAGATTCTATGTAGATGGCTCCCCCTTCGAAAGAGGTTATGTAACGTCACATAGTTACTCCTCTCCCATTCCCCTCTGAATTTATCGAATGTGGATCAGTTTCTTTTTAGCTGTGAGAGAGTTGACAACGGAAACCAAAAAAAAACGTGTCCTATATATACATGTCCACTATGCATGTACACTCTTGGCAGTTGGTCATCATGTGAGAATTGTACAATTATTGATGATTATAATGAAAATTGCAAATTATGCAATCTCTTTAAATTACATAGAGGATATTCAGTACAAATTAAAGGCTGTAATTCATGTCTTGAAGAGATTTGTGACTATCTACATCTATGCTTCAATTGCCACTATGAGAAATGTAATCAGTGGGAGAATACTTACCCAGGTATGATTGGAAAGAACCGCAAACGTGATTTTAGTTTATTTCTAAGAGATTGGTATCGTCGTGGATTTAAATTATTTAGGGAGGAAGAATCAGGTCTACGGTTCAACTGTTAGGGTAACAAGACAATTTGGTTTCTATGTCATCGTTGTGACGACACTGCCTATTATGACTATAAACCTAGTGATTTTTATTTGGCAGTTACCAAATGTCATTCACCATTTGAAAACACTGTATGTGATATTGCTTCAAATAGACAGATTGAAACACGTGAATTTCACAATATGAATGCATATAGTATCATTGACTATACAAAGAGATACGACAAGAGTGAAGTTACATTGTACTGTAGAAAATTTGACCCTGACTTTGCAGCCAATCAAGATCAATATACAGTAAATTCAAATGATCTACCAGCATTAGTGGTTCTCGACAGTTGTCTATACACCGAAGAAGAAATCTAAAGTGAAGAATAAAGACATTGTTGTATATATACATTTTTCTTTATTAATAAACAAATTCGCATACATTTTTAAGCACTTTACTCGTAGGGCACTAATATCAATATTATGCAGGTCTGAGAGGATTTTTTCCACCATAAAGTCGTCCAGAGGTGGATTGTCTACATAAATGGCGAGAAACTGCTTGTAAGCATAGCCGCGACATCTGAACACGAAATACAGTAGGGCATGGAAACCACAACTTTCGGTCGTCAGATCCTGCACTCTCTTCCGATTTTGAATAATAATTTTCCCACTGCTTTCAATATAGTTGCTGATGTGTGGAGTGTAGAATGTATAGGGTAGGCCGAGAGGATCAAAAATTCAATCGTCTTCATTGTTTGAAAGATTCACAACCAATGACCGGTATTCACAGTCAACGGGCTGCTATTAACAATGATTAGAGTATTGTTAACACTTTGAATTTTTCCAAGAAAGTCCGAGGGCAGACAATAGGATCTGTCTTTGGACATGTAGGGGTCCATATTAAATACATTGATTATTTGACTGGTGTTCATGGTGCAAGGTCTAGTAGAACACTGCCTTTGGGAGTGATTTCGCAATAGGTTTCAAATTGATTAAGCGAGATTAGTGCAATACTCTCAGGCAATGGGTCGGCAAATGTACACTCTAAATCTACACTCTGAACGAGCAGAAATTAAAATAAATTGGCTCGAAACCCCTGTGCCTTCCCAAGGCCAGAAAATACTTTGCACTTTACTGAAAAAAGTTTAAATGTTTTTACTTCTATAACTTTAATAAATAAAATAATATTAACATTTTGATTACTAAATATCAGTATATGTATATTAAACTGACAATGCACTTTCATTTGTATTTTTTTCAGTAAAGTGCAAATTATGTCCTGGACTTGGGAAGGCATAGGGGTTTTGAGCCCAACTTATGTTAATTTGTACTCGTTTTGAGTTTGACTCGGTTATTTATTATAATTTCTGTTCGTTTTGGGTTTCATTTATAAATCGATGCTGATTTGTGGTAGTTTCACGCTTGGTAGATTATTTTATTTTAATTTTGCTAATTTTTGTTTAATGGAGTTCTTTACTTTTCTTTGAAAACTTATTTTGTGGAAAAAGTTTTTTGATTAATTTCTGTTCGTTTTACATTGACATAGTCTTTTCAGGCAAAAACAAACTAATACTTTAAATCTTTTCTCTTTTTTAAGACTTAATAGTGTGGCCTGCTATTTGTAGGCTGAAGAAAAATTTTCAGCAATTTTTAACAACATACACCCTTTTAAAAATCTGGACACAAATACTAGTGTTTAATTTAGTTTCATACCTCCTCTAGATGACCTGAATCGGAACACTTGATACCATTTTCAAAAAAAATCTGTTTACTTTCTTTGATAGCTTAGATACACTTACGCTATTTCGATTTGGTTAAATTTTAAGAGCAAAAGTAGCCCCGAAAGTTTGAAAATAATACCCTCAGTCGTTCTTGGGATACTGCTGAGATGCCTTATTGGGAATTAGCATTAACACAGTGCATTTTGATTTAATCTTAAGGCAATATTTAGTTTTTAAACATAATGGCAAAATGGAAAGATGGGTATGGGAGGGGGATTAGTTACCCTACAATCACTTTCGACCATTAAAAAGGGCATCGGCCCTTTCTATTTTCAATTGAATGAGCCCTTTTCGAAGTTCCTACGACAACTCCTTCGATATGAAGTGCCCTGGTCTAAACAACAACAACAACAAAAAATAAAATAATATTTATACACACATCGATCTTTACTATACAATGTCAAGCCTTCCAATCACTTTCGACTATTAAAAAGGGCACTAGGCCTTTAAATTTCCCATCGAATGAGCCCTTTTTGAGTTTCTACGACAACGCTTTCTAAAAACACCTTATAAGCCTCCAGGGCATAAATTACACCCTTTACCCTAAGCACTGTTAGGGTATTTATCATCCTCTAAGACCTAATTTCCAGAACTTTCAACTACGTTAAACAAAATGGCTATCTCAAAATTTTGATTCGATGTGTTTGGGAAATGGTGGGTGTGAGAGGGGCGTTCGACACTCTTCAATTGTTAATTGAAAGGGAAGTTAGTTGCCCTCAAATCACTTTCGACTATTAAAAAGGGCACTAGCCCTTTGAATTTCAAATTGAATTAGACTTTTTTAAAGTTTCTACGACAAAGATTTCAATAAAAACCTTATATGTCCCCAGGGCATAACTTATAACCCCTGTCCCGAAAATGTGGGGGGAGCACCCTGCTCAAAGGTAATTTCCTGAACTTTGAACGTCGTGGGAAAAACTGGCTATCTCAAAATTTTTATTGGAGGTGATTGGGGAAATGGTGGGCATGGAAGGGGTGTTAGTTGCCTTCCCATCACTTTTAACTATTAAAAAGGGCACTAGCCATTTCAATTTCAAATCGAATGAGCACTTTGAAGTTTCTGCGACAACGCGTTCTATAAAAACCTTATATGCCCCCAGGGCATAACTTACAACCCTTGCCCCGAGAGTTGTGGGGGAGTTTCTTCCTCAAAAAGATATTTTCTATCTTGAAATAAACTACGCTGAACAAAATGGCTATCTCAAAATTTTGATTGGGTGTGTTTGGGGTTTAGTGGGCGTGGGGGGGGGCTAGTTGCCCTCCAATCACTTTCGACTATTAAAAAGGGCACTGGCCCTTTGAATTTCTAATCGAATGACCGTTATTTGGAGTTTCTACGACAAAGCCTTCTATAAAAACCTTATATGCCCCCAAGGCATAACTTGCAACCCTTGCCCTGAAGGCTGGCGGGGATTTTCCTCCACAAAAAAATAATTCCTATCTGGAAATCACCTACGCTGAAGAAAATGGCTATCTCAAAATTTTGATTGGATGTGTTTCGGGAAAAGGTGGGCGTAGAAGGGGTGTTAGTTGCCTTCCAATCACTTTCGACTATTAAAAAGGACACAAGCCACTCCAATTTCCAATTGAATCAGCCCTTTTCGAAGTTCGAAGTTCGAAAAGTACGAAGTTCGTACTTTTCAAAGTACGACAACTTCTTCGATAAGAAGTGCCCTGCTCTAAAAGAAAAATAAATAGTACATAGTGCCAACACCGTTCTTATATGCCCTCAGGGCATAACTTTAAACCCTTGCCCCGAGGGTTGTGAGGGAGTGTCCTCCTCAAAAATATATTTTCTATGTGGAAGTCAACTAAGCTGAACAAAATGGCTATCTCAAAATTTTAATTAGATGTGTTTGGGGGAATGATGGGTATGCGGGTCGGGGCTAGTTGTACTCCAATCACTTTCTACTATTAAAAAGGGCACTAGCCACTCCAATTTCCAATCGAATGAGCCTTTTTTGAAGTTTTTACGACGACTCCTTCGATACGAAGTGCCCGGGTATGGAAAAAAATAATACATTATGCAAACATCGTTCTTTACTTAGTAAGCGCGATTACGCTGCCTAATATTTTTACAACAACTTTCTATATAAACCTTACATGCCCCTAGGGCATAATTTACAACCCTTGCCCCAAAGGCTGTGACGGGATGGGTTGTTATCCTTAAAGACGTAATTTCCCAAACTTTCAACTACCATCAATAAAATGCCTAGCTAAAAACTTGATCGGATGTGTTTGCAGAAAATGTGGGCGTGAGAGGGGGGTTAGCTGCCCTCAGATCACTTTCGACTATTAAAAAGGGCACAAGCCACTCCAATTTCTAATTGAATCAGCCCTTTTCGAAGTTTCTACGGCAACTACTTCGATACGAAGTGCCCTGCTCTAAAAGAAAAAATAACAAATAATATATAGTGCCAACACCGTTCTTATATGCCCTCAGGGCATAACTTAAAACCCTTGCCCGGAGGGTTGTGGGGGAGTTTCCTCCTCAAAAACATATTTTTTATTTGGAAATCAACTACGCTGAACAAAATGGATTTCTCAAAATTTTAATTAGATGTGTTTGGAGGAATGATGGGCATGGGGGGACTAGTTGCACTGCAATCACTTTCGACCAACAAAAAGGGCACTAGCCACTCTAAATTCCAATCGAATGATCCCTTTTCGAAGTTTCTACGACAACTCCTTCGATACGAAGTGCCCGGGTATGGAAAAAATAATAATACTGTGTGCCCATATCGTTGTTTACTTAGGCAGAGCTATCGCGCTACCTATGATTTTATAACTTTTGTTTCCTTTTACAATAAGAAAAGTAAACTCCCCCATTTCAAATTTGGTTGCTGAGTGAGCGCTTTTAATAATCAGCTGCATCATTCAATCTGGGATATCTTAAAGGAATCGTTATATTTTCCAAAAGGCAAACCTTCTACCATAGATGCAAGCATGAACTGCCGTTCAAAGTTAACTAAGATTTGCAAAAAAAGCGGGAACATTTACTTATTACTTAACCAATAAGTAGGGATGACAGTGCCAGCGTGAACGGGGAACCACTGCTGCCATCTATAATCGAGTCTAACAGTACAAGATCCCGTACCTCTTTCTAGGCCAATCAGAGACTTATATCAGAGAATATAGACGGAGGTTTACAACATTGCCAATCAGAGTGTTTGATAGTTATATTGTTTGTTGGTTATACGGTTTGATGGTTATGTGGTTTTATGTTGTTTCTTAGTTATGTTCTGTTTGTTGATGGTTATGTGGTTTGATGTTTCAATGCCAATTGAATACAGACAGAAGTTTACATCATTGTCAGATAAGAGCGTCTATGGTTACGTGGTTTATTGTTGTTTCTTAGTTTTGTTCTGTTTGTTGATGGTTATGTGGTTTGATGTTTCATAGACTCTTCTAAGCCTAATGGATACAGGCAGAAGTTTACATCATTGCCAGATAAGAGCGTCTAACGGGAAAAGGATCACGCGTCTCTTTCT
>JAQQPU010013132.1:13625-24827 GCA_029168905.1 Artemia sp. Kazakhstan ARC1039
GAATCTTCACACTTGCGATTTAAACAAAAACTGTGCGTGATTATGTCACAAGAGGGGTGGTTTTGTAAACAACATTCGGATGGCAAGAGATTGCTGTTAATTAAGCTTGTGAGGCTACAGGCTTTACATAATTCTAACCTGTATGGAAGAGTGAAACGAATCATTTGCAAAATTAATGCTTAAAATTTATATTTTTAGGACATGCAAATTATGTAAAAGGGGGAAGGGGTGCTCACAGCCCTTTTAGAGTGCAGATTTTTTTACATACTTTTGAAAGAGCTTGCAGGAAAAGAGAGCCATTATTCCTTTTTTCTAGCTTTCTTTCGATAAAGTTTCTTTTATATTCTCAGAGGGGGGGGGGCGAGAAAACTGTGGTTTTTAACTTTGATAGTATTAGGCTAGAAATCAATGTCTTTAATTTAGGGGAGAGAGGATGAGCCCATTTAATTTGTAAATTGGCTAGCATTTTTACCTATGATCGCAAATTTTAGGTCTATAAGCTATGTGTAAACGAGCTTTTTCTATCTAATTTAAAGCCTTTATGTAAATACTCTCTGTTTCTTGAGCTTATAACATTACGAAAGTTATGCTATGGGTTTGTAGCCTACGGAACTATCTAAATTTGACAATTTACCCCCTTAATTGGGGGTTTTAGCCTTTTTTTATTGGCCCTGGTTTTTTAGATACATAATTGTTTGGTTTTTCACAACGCTTTTTCATTAGCTACAAAAAAACTATAATTTAATTTCTTTTTAAGGACAATTTTGAGCAATGTCCCCCATCATTAAAAGAGGGCTAGGGTCCAAGAAAAAACCCCTGTGAGGGCATCAGTTGTCCAGTATGGCCGTTGGCCAAGACCTTCAGGTCCTTCAAGACCAGCTCTACCCGCCCAATCCGTGCAAGGTCATGACATCACTGCTCAGTGTACCCGCCTATACAAGCGTTGCCGGGGCCTTCAAGACCAACGCCATCTATACGAGGCAAGAATGTGCCCCTTCAACCCTAAACATGCAAGCTACAGACCTTAATGTAAGTTTTAAATTTTTTTTCCGCTAATAATTTTTTCTCTCAAAAGGAAATATAACGCTCTCCTTTTGAGCTATTTAATTATCGAATCCTATCAAGTGCACGCATCCAGCCAGCTAAATGCTCGTGTATTAGGTTAGCAAAGCCAAAAAAGGCACTATATTCAGGTCATAATTTCCAATAGTAAGTGCCAAAATCTATTGCGATATTGTTTCTCAAGTAAAAGCCGTTTTATTTACGAATGGTTCATCTTGCCTCTACAGATATCATAAAAACAACTTTCTATCAGAATGAGTTGTGTACCATGACAGGAGATGGGCAGAAAGGGATAGGCTATCCATTTCAAACTAAGTAAAGACTCCTTTTTTTCCAAAGCAGATATAGAGTATTAATATGAAATTTTTGGGGGTTGTTTGAACAAAATCAAAACCTACTATGTCTCGTTTAGATTGTAAATATGTTATATCACTAATGCGTATGGGGTGACTATTAATGAAAATTTTCAGGATATACAGAGCAGTTACAGTGGAAAACAGTGAATTAACCAAATCACACTATGTGCAATTAGATAGTTATACTGCTTCTGCTACTACTACTACTACTACTGCTACTAAGCGTTTTTTTAAGCACATGTTTTAAATAATATGAAAATATAGTTCGCTAATAATCCAATTTTCAAAAGATGTTTTAAACACTTTGAAAATAAGCTATTTTTTATAGGTTGCATTGGTTCCATATGCACTATCTCCCCCACCATCTGAAGAAACAAGTCACGAAATGATCCAAATTGAACCGCAGATGGAGTTTCGTGACAATCAGGTCACTGAAATACCGGCTATCGACGATAATGAATGGCGTAGTAAATTCTTACGAGAGTGTTATGGTGATGGTAATGTTAATTAAAATGATACTTATGCTATTCATACGGAATGGGCAGACAATTTATTGAGTAATAATTTAAATGTAGACGATAGTACACTTGAACAAGGCAATGCAGTTAGTTCAGAGGGCGATTTACCATGGCTAAGCCCGAATACAATACAAATTATAGATAATTTTACCAAAGAGTTAAATGAGAACCCTTCGCCCTCAGATTTAATGAATATAGTCCCAGTTCAACCACGTTTAATTGAAGAACAAATGGCTCCGATGGATTTTACTCCAAAGACCAGCCCTATTGTTAAATAAAGCGGGGGAAAGGGTTTAGGTGGTGATATACAAGGGGGGAAGAGTAATGATGATATAAAAGGGGGGAGGGTAGTGATGATATACAAGGGGGGAGGGTTTAGCTAATGATGATGATATACAAGGGGGAGGGGGTAATGATATACAATTCACGTCACTACCAGAATTTCAAAAAACAAATTCGATATTGAATACAATAGACGTTTTACTGCAAAATTCGGTGATCCATTTAATACACTTATGGGGGGAAATTTCATAACCGAACCCATTTTGTATCTTTCATGAATATGTAGAGAAAATTCTTGCACTTTTAAAAAACCGGATTCAGTTGTGGGGAGGTCGGGACTCTATTAAGCCTCAATTGTTTTAAAAGTAGTTTTTCTAAATGAGTCATAATGAAGTGTACGATCACTATGTAAACACCGATGTTGGTGGTCTATCCTCATTTGGAAAATTATGAGAAAGTACTTATGCAATGGATTGACAATATTATCACTTATCTCGAAAATTATGATGAGAATGGGAGTGAGTCTGTGGTTTTATTTATTGAAAATTTAAGTATAAATATATGTAAATTTAGAAAAGATTTTATTTTAAGAGGGGGGCATAGGGACACGGGTACAGTTTTAAAATATAACCCTGATTTAGAATGATGTCAGGGCGTTCAACGAATCTGTTTCGAAACAGGCCAAAAATGTTTCATGTGCGCTTTCCTCATATTAGCTTTCGAACCTCTACAAAAAGAAGCTTCAAAGAAAAATTTGGAATACTGGGCCGTGCATAGGAAGGAGGGGTCTTATTTTCCCCTGTAGATTTCTCTTGTTTAGCGGGAAAATTTTCAGTAACACTCAGAGGAATAGATATTTTTGAACGGGCCAACGCTCATTTAAATATCGGTATTTCTGTGCTCCAATACGAAACAGAATTTCAAGAGGGTATGCGTTCTAATAAAAAGGGTGTAATATTCCCAGTAAAAGCCCCGTCGATTGAATCGGTGAAATACTGGGTTTGGTTGTTGTATACACTGCCTAGTGAACCCAATTCAATTGGCCATTTCAATCCTATTACGGATATTATTAGAGTTCTGGGAGGGGGTAAGGATCTAGGGGTGCGATACTACTGTCCGATGTGTTCATAATCGCATGAAGCATTGTAAAAGACACGGATATCAATCGGTGGAAACAGTTTTGGGTGACCGTGCAATTTTAAGTTTTAAAAATTTCCAGAATACACTCCTGCAAAGCGATAAAATAAGTTTGGATTGTGAAGCTAAGCTGGTGGATGTGAACGACCCACAATTTCCGAATTGTATTAAAGAACATTAAGCCGTTACAGTTTCCTATTGCCACGCACAAAGAGACAGCTCTAACACTATGCAATTGTTAGAAATATTCGAAACATTGGATTAGAATGAGTGCATGATCAAAGCATTGACTAAATTAATTGTCACTGTAAATGGAGCTATTTCCCGTTTGAGAAATACCCATTATCCGATGATATTGTCACCAGAGGATCACCTGGCTATTAAAAATCTGAAAATATGTTGGGTATCTAAGGGGGAATTTGAAGAGGGGACTAAGGGAAAAGGGACTAGCGGGAGAAAGACTAAAGGAGGGAAGGGAAAAGTCAGGGACCATAATCACTTGTGGCAGGAAATATCTTAAGAGGGTAGTCATTTTCGTGGTGTCGCACACCAATCGTGCAATGTAAATGTAAGCCAGCAGTTTTTTATACTGGTTTTCATTCACAATCCAAATTAGGATTTGAAATTTATTTTACCGGCTTTGACACGTATGCACAGGGAGGGAGGGGGAGCAGATAGTCCATGGGTATACAACTCATTTACCTAGAATATTATCCCTAAATCTGCTGAGAAGCTGGTACTTTTAGAGTTGAAATGGCAGGTACTAAATAATGGGCAAAAGTCCTGGAATAAAATCCGTTTTTTAGATTCTTATAGTTTTTTCCCCAAGGCTTTGAGTCAACTCATTTAGGTGCAGAAAAGTGACAATTTTGATGGTTTTCCTCTGCTTAAACAGCGCTTTCCAGACAGTGAAATGTATTACTTGCTGACCTGTAAAGGCATATATGCATATGACTATTACTGCTCTGGCACACGGTTAAATGAGAAGAAACTCCCTCTCATTGAAGCATTCTATAATTCACTCATGAATAGTGAATGCACTGCGGAAGAATATGAATTTGCGTATGGGCTAAGGGTAATTGTAAAAATGGTTGGGATTATTGTAGAATGTACTTGGCCAGTGATGTGTTAACTCTATTAGATATTGTCTGCAAAAACACAGATCAAATTTATTCAGAATTCGGGCTAGACATTGGCTATTATTTTTCAACACCGCATCTCGTCATGGACTTATTCTAAAAATTAAAAGGGAGGACATAGGGTTGATCACCGATGTAGATCCACACCTTTTTGTACAAAGATCTATGAGGTGTGGGTATGTTTTTCATGAAGATCGCGTTCTAACAACGGATACGACACCGGTGTAAAGTCCAAGGCAGTTTTTCTTGACATGAATTCATTGTACCCATCGGCAATGTCTCACTACTATTTGCCATGTGGCAATTACAAATGGCTCGAAAATCCTTTTGACATCCCCGACATTCACACTGTCGAGGAAAATGGCCCACAAGAATGGTTTTTTGAAATTGACGGACACATACCAGCGGAACTTAACGATACAGTAAAAGATTTTGTTTTTCCATGCGTGAATAGACCTGTGACCAAGGACTCTTTGAGCCCATACAATCGGTCTTTAGTCGAGGATATGGGCATGCACTGAGCCCCCTCCAAGCAGAAGCTAATTGCCGATCTGGACCCGAAATAGAATATTGTTGTTCACCATGTGTTATTGCGATGGGTGGTAAGCAATGGTCTCAGGGTCACAAAAATACATAGGGCCCTGCAATTCAATCAGACACCCTACTTGAAGACGTTTATTGACACCTTTGTCAGTAAACGTTCACAGGCAAAAAGTAAAGTAAAAAAAGAAATGTACAACCTTATTTTAAATTCAGATTTTGGAAAAATATGTGAAAGCGTACGAAACAGATCACACTGTGACGTCGTAAAATGCCCCAAAGAATGTGCACGAATTATTGCCGATCCCAATTTTACAACGGTCACGAGCATAGAGCCGAATATGGTTCTCCTACACAGAAAAGAGACAAATGTTGTTCTAAACAAGAATAAAGCGAGGGGCAGTTCAGTACTGGAAATTTCCAAAAAACTCATATTGTCGTTCTTTTACAATGTTTGCAAGGTACAATGGCCAAGGGAGGGGGAGGTTCAAGTTTACTATGGGGACACATATTCTCTGTTGTTAAAAGTTAAAACTGGGGATTTATTAAATGATTTGGAAAATGGGGTGCACATCAGCTAGAGGATGGACTACAACAATTGGAATGAGAGTATCTATCCCGAGTTGGTGAAACGTCAGGCCCCCAATCAACTATTAATGTTAAAATTGGAGACGGGGAGTGATTTATTATCCAAAGGGGTGTTCCCCGGTCCTAAAGTTTATTATGTGGAAACAAACGACAAGGATATAAAGCAGGTAGGCAAAGGGGTGCCCACACACTTTGTAAAAAAGTAATTTCAACATGAGTGTCTACAGAAAATGTGTAGACAGTTGTCTAGTGCTCTAACTATACTGTTAGAGTGGGAAAAATGCCATGTCATGTATATCCGACTGTACCGTGAGTAACATGTGACATATTTAAAATACAAAGATTCTTTCCTTCTAAAGATAATTCCGACTTCCCCTAATTAAGTTTAAATCCCGTTTCCAAGAGTCTAAATTCTTAATCAACAAAAAGAAAAACTGCCTTTTAGTTTCAGCCAAACCTCGGCGCTAATCACGGGAGACGGTTTTGAATTCCGCCGAGAAGATTGGTAATAAAAAAATCACTAAATACAATGTTTCTCAGGAAGCTTAAGTTATAACGTTTAATCATGAGAAATATTTAAAACAAATCATTGTATAGATAGTTCGCATAATGTAGTGAGTTTGCGAACATAATTATAAAATAGCGGCCCCGTCCACACGACTTAGGCCAATCGTGAAAAACCTGGTAAAGCACAGAAGTTATATTTTTGTGATATAGTGAAAAAAACTGTGTTTCGTTTCTATAATGGATTGTCTCTATTACTATCAACATTATTTTTGAGAGCCAGTTTAATCCTTGCCTTTGTTGTCGTCATTTGAAGTGAAGCACTGTTGTACACCTAAATGTAAGTCGACAATGGAAGCAATTCTGTTTCAAAAGTAACAAAAGACTTAATGAGTTTTCTTAACATAGAGAAATTGGTGACTTCTCCATATCACCCACAAGCTAATGGTAAAATAGAAAATAGGCCTAAAATATTTTCGAATGTATTAAGCATTTATGCAAAAGACAGCAGGAACGATTGGGATCAATTCTTACCTTATTTAACCAACAAAATCAACACTGCTTATTCAGAAACTACCAAAGACAACCCTTTTTATTTACTTTTTTGTCGTGATTTAGAATCCGACAATGACGAGATTATTGAATCCCGGCAATATTACAATACCTCGGAGGATTACAAACAAGAATTCATAAATAAAATGAGGAAAACTTATAAGATAGTTAGGCAAGAGTTGGAAAAATGTAAAATAAACCAAGAACTAAGAAACCAACCCAAAGTCAAGGGGAGCATAGATTTTAAGATAGGAGATTGTGTCTACCTAAAAAAATGGGGCAAAAGCGAAAGGCAAAAAACTTTCCAACAAATATTCTGGACCGTACAGAATAGTCAAAAAGTACGATAACGATTATACTTTTAAAATGGAGAACCCCGATAGTGGAAGAACTTACTTTATTACACACAATTTAACTTAATCTTTCTCAGTACTCATTTAATTCTATCTTAGATTAAAAAAAAACATTAATTATAAGTTATGCTACATTATTAATTTTGAGGTCTAATTTTACAACATATTTCATGCCTGCATTGTTCACGCACGTCCGTACTGTTTAAGAAACGCATGTTGCAGCGTCATAACTACACAGTTTTACGTAAACGACACTTACAATGAGGGAACAAGACATAGCAAGGACGAGTGGAGACCTCTATACCCACTCGTTTTCTAATGTCTTCCCTTTTTCTTGGCTTAGATGTTCTCATGGGGTTCCGGGTTTAACTTCTGCATTTCAGCCGTTTCCCCGTGTTCTTCTCTTGGTTTTCGCCTTCTTAGTCTCAGGATTTTTCCATAATTAAAAGTCAATAAGTTTCTTATGGTCAGGGAAGTCGCGAATACGAAACATACGGTCAGTAGTATGTCCCATCAGAAATTGGTTGAGAACAATTCGTATCTATTATCCACATACGTTAATCTCTGGTCTTCATTTGTAAATAGGGGGATCTAGGAATCTAATACTTCTCTTATTTTTGTAAGCCTTAATGTCCCTTTATTCTTTTCTATTTTGGACCATATCGAGGTTTTCATTTCCTCGTTTTCTATATTGGGAATAGTGTACGACAGGTTAATTGCCTTGAAGTTGGTTATTTTCGGACTTATTATCTTTGTGCTCGTGGTAATTACCGGCGTTCGAACAGTTGACCTTTTAGTTACAAGTCGACATCCTTGTTTTATGGTTATCGTACCCACATTTTGTAACAGTAATTCTGTTTTGTAACTTGGGTCTATTCTTTCTGTATTATTATAACAAGACAAAGTTCCAACTGTTTCTCTTGGAACAGAAAATAACCAAAGATCATTCCTAAGGTGTATGAATATTTCTCGCTTAGTACTTCCTATCACGGCTTCGCATGAATCTGATATTTCTTCCTGTTGGGTGTCTTTCAAAAATATATCTAATATACAAGATCCAGATTTGACATTATAAATAGGTAACGTAAGCTGGCATACTAGGTTTTTGTAGAGTACACACTCTTTTAAGTCTTGTGGATTTGCTAGGGCGTATTTTCGTCTATCTTGATCAACAAGCAAATACTCTGCTTCAGGTGTGATATTCATAAATGAATTTGTCTTCTTTATGTTAACAGGGAAGGTCAAAATTTTGTACAGGTCGTAAACCGATTGTTGGTTTATCAATGGAATTGTTACTACTGCAAATAGCTATTCATTTATTTCCGTGATGTGGACTTTTAATTTAGTATAGTTAAGGAATAAATTTGATACTTCTGGCTCTACGGGTAAATGTAAACCGAACGTTAGGTGCGTTTTTATTTTGTCTAACATACTTTTTAGGTTAGAAGGATATACTAGGTCGTAAGACAAAAATCCTCCCGTGAGGGCAAAGAATGCGAACTCGAACTTGCTAACATCTGTCACCAAATTTAATAGTGACATGGTAATTGTATCGAGTGATACCATGGTAAGGCTTGCGTCTATAACCATGCGGTCCACTTCGTTCCTTAAATAATTCATTACGTTTATAGTTTTTGAGATTTTCTTAGATATCATTTCAATTTATCTCTCTGGTAATTTGCTACACTGGCTTGTATCTCCTGAACGTGTAATGTTACGTTCATGGCATTATTCAACTTTCTTACATTTTCCCGCAGTCTGTTTAGGTCTTCCTCCGTTGTCAAACCAAAAAGGCGGGAGGCGAGTTCTCCGATGATCAGAGTTAGGCCTGTAGACCATCGGTATTTATTTCTTCGAAAGAAAACTTCAAAAATCATCATGGTACTTCGTTTTAATTTTTGTATTTCCGTATTGAATAATTCAAATAAGGCTTGTAGTCTTTGTCTATATAATGTTAAGTAGGCTTGATTAGTTGAAACTTTTTGGGTGTTTTTCTCATTTAGATTGCGTAACGGTTGTTCATTTATCATTGCGTAATTTCCATCATAAGGTTTTCCTTTCCTTGTAGTCAGTAATTTAGGATTTTGCATGGATTTCATTTTAGTAAAGTCTCTCGATAAGTATTCAATATTATCCACTGATCTTTTCCTTCTGTCTTCCTTGGTGCTCGTTCCAAGTGCCAAGTCGACTTCTGCCATTTTCTTACCAATGTCATCTATTACGAATTTTGATTTTTGTTTGGGGACAACTGAAGTTGGAAACTCTTTATTATCTTTTCTATGAATTATTTTACTGGCCTCTAATCCTTTGTCCGACCTTAGGAATTGAAATATCGATTTTTTTAGTTCATTCGTGTTTTTTCTAGTCTTGTTACTTGTTGAAACAAGGTCTCGAAGGGATTGGGGTCCAATTTCATAAAAATTTTCCATGCGTCATGGCTAGCTAGCAATGAATTTTCATGCTTGAATATTACTCCATGTTATCAAACCATATAACCAAAAACAATATAACCATCAAACATTCTAATTGGCAATGTTGTAAACCCCTGTCTGTATTCTAAGACTCTCATTGGCCTAGAAAGAGGCATCTGATCTTGTACCGTTAGACCCGATTATAGATTGCAGCAGTGGTGGCCCGTTCGAGCTGGCACTGTCATCCCTACTTATTGGTTAAGTAATAAGTAAATGTTCCCGCTTTTTTTGCAATTATTAATTAACTTTGAACGGCAGTTCATGCTTGCCTCTATGGTAGAAGGTTTGCCTTTTGGAAAATGTAACGATTCCTTTACGATATCCCAGATTGAATGATGCAGCTGATTATTAAAAGCGCTCACTCAGAAACCAAATTTGAAAAGCTGCCTATGTAAATAACGATATGGGCACAATGTATTATTTTTTTCGATACCCAGGCACTTCGCATCGAAGGAGCTGTCGTAGAAACTTCGAAAAGGGCTCATTCGATTGGAAATTGGAGTGGCTGATTCCCTTTTTACTACTCGAAAGTGATTGGAGTGCAACTAGCCCCCCCTCCATGCCCATCATTACCCCAAACACATCTAATTAAAATTTTGAGATAGCCATTTTATTCAGCGTAGTTGATTTCCATATAGAAAATATGTTTTTGAGGAGGACACTCCCCCACAACCCTCGGGGCATGGGTTTTAAGTTATGCCCTGAGGGCATATAAGAACGGTGTTGGCACTATATATTATTTACTATTTTTTCCCTTTAGAGCAGGGCACTTCGTATCGAAGAAGTTGTCGTAGAAACTTCGAAAAGGGTTGATTCCCTTGGAAACTGAAGTGGCTTGTGCCCTTTTTAATAGTCGAAAATGACTGGAAGGCAACTAACACCCCTTCTACACCCACCATTTCCCGAAACACATCCAATCAAAATTTTGAGATAGCCATTTTGTTCAGCGTAGTTGATTTCCAGACAGAAATTTTTTTTGAGGAGGACACTCCCCCACAGCCTTCAGGGCAAGGGTTGTAAGTTATGCCCTGGGGGCATATAAGGTTTTATAGAAGGCGTTGTCGTGGAAACTTCAAATAAGGCTCATTCGATTAGAAATTAAAAGGGCCAGTGCCCTTTTTAATGGTCGAAAGTTATTGGAGGGCAACTAGCCCCCCCCCCCCTTCAAATCCCAAACACACCCAATTAAAATTTTGAGACAGCCATTTTGTTCAGCGTAGTTTATTTCCAGATAGAAAATATGTTTTGAGAAGAATAATCCCACACAATCCTCAGGGCAAGGGTTGTAAGTTATGCCCTTGGGGCATATAAGGTTTTTATAGAACGCGTTGTCGCAGAAACTTCAAAGGGCTCATTCGATTGGAAATTAAAATGGCTAGTGCCCTTTTTAATAGTCAAAAGTGATTGGAAGGCAACTAACACCCCTTCCATGCCTACCATTTCCCCAAACACCTCCAATAAAATTTCGAGATAGCCAATTTCTCCCACGACGTTCAAAGTTTAGGAAATTATACCTTTGAGCAGGGCACTCCCCCCACATCTTCAGGGCAAGGGTTATAAGTTATGACCTGGGGGCATATAAGGTTTTTATTGAAATATTTGTCGTAGATACTTGAAAAAAGGCTCATTCGATTTGAATTTTAAAGGGCTAGTGCCCTTTTTAATAGTCGAAAGTGATTTGAGGGCAACTAACCCCCCTA
>JAQQPU010013133.1:0-24826 GCA_029168905.1 Artemia sp. Kazakhstan ARC1039
TGTTTTTTGCTATGATTGTTTATTTAATTTCTGTTCGTTTTGGGTTTCATTTATTCTTTAATAGTAATTTCTGGTCGTTTTGAGTTTGAATTTTAACAGGTATTTGTATCTCCTGAGCTTAAGTTTAAAATGGCCTTTACTTTTCTTTGAAAAACTTATTTTTCTGAAAGTTTTTTTTTAATTAATTTTTATAGAAAGGTGGACGTATTACATATTGTTGAAACTAGAGGCATAGGAGTACTATTAATCTGTATTATTATATGGCCAAATAATGAGCCCTTGGGCTCTTGCCTCCTCCAATACCCCCACCCCCAATTCAAACATTAAGACATTTTGTACATCCTTTGATTCAAGGTCATTAAGGGATTATCCAAGGATTAGTCCTAAATGATTATACGTTAATTGCTAAAAAAAAAAAAAAAAAAAAGATTAGACAGTGCAAATAAAAAAAAAAAAAAACTTGGTCCATTCTTCACAAAGGTTATTTGATTTCCACCTAAGTTGGTATATAAAGGCTTCTGAGCTGGCTGATAATAAAAATATGAAACCAATATTACATTTAGAATTCTAAAATTAAAACATATTAAGAGGTACATTTCAAAAGTTATTTCATTTTTCCCAAAGTTGATATTTGAGACTTTCAAAATAAAAGCAAAATAAATGCCTATTACATCAATCCCGAATAGTTGGAACTTGTTGAAAATCATAGTGAAAAGAAGAATTTTAATAAATATACACTTAGGTGAGGGCCCAAAGTAGCCCCTTCAGTCTTACTCCAATGCCATCCTCCAATATTTTACACATATCGGGACATTGTGTATCTTAGGCTAAAATTAGCCCTACAGAATTCCAGAATCGAAGCCTGATAGTACATATATTGCAAATGATGTGACATCTTATATGAGTTAATATCTGCTCGTTTTAAGTTTTAGATTCACTCTTTGCTTTGGCAAAAAGCTTAATTTAAGTTCTTATTTTAGAAGCGGTCAAGGAGGATAGTTTTTTCCCCTCCCAGTGCTTTTCCATTTGTTAAATGGCTCTCTATTGTTCCATGAGAGTCAATACAAAATCATGTAAAGAATTTTGTACTTTCAAAAATCCAGCCGAAAATTTTCCAAAAATTTGCCGAAATATTGTCTTAAATGATGAAGAGGTAGAATTGTCAATTAAAACTTGAAACTTTTTCTTTTGGAAAGGATAAAAAAAAGTCTAATACATTGATTATGAGTTTGAGAATCTGCTTTCCTGTAATACTATAGGCAGGTAAGTTTGGATTGGAGAAGGGGGGCTTTTACTTTGGTGGGTGTTCCCTTGCTCGCCATTTAATCTTATGTTGTATGCAATTCATCTCACATTTGTCTTCTTATATTTTCCATATAATTAGACTTTTTTCATCTATCTCAGGTTAGCCTCCCATCAATTGTCGGGTCCGCTTTGAGACATATTTGCGCGAACGAAACTGATGAGATTTTCTTTATTTTTCAAGTTTTTAGATAGTCTATTAAGACTTAAGGATATGCCGCTTATAGAAGCAATAATGCAATGTCACTTTTCCGTTGTCTCTTTGATCTTTTACATGTGCTTTTACTTTTTGGTCCCCAGAAGAGTATTGAATATCAATTAATTAATATAAAAGTTCCTACGAATAATTGTTCCTTAAGTTCTGTTAAATCTGCTCGATTGGATAATATTTTTTAATATTGAAACCTCTTTTTACATTGCTAAGATAAAATTAGTAGTTTAAAAGCAAAAAAGGCTGATAAGAGAACACTTTTGCGCTAAATATATTTAAATAGTTGTTTTTATTACATCTTTGTTTATGAATAAGCATTCATACATACATATAAACGGAGAATTCTTTTTATCGCATCAGGCTGGAGCTCTAACTATGAGTCATACGTTATTACAGGTATTTGAAGGCGTGCTGAAAGCTGGTAAAATCAACTGTGACTACTACGGCCACATATGTCGGCAAGCTGGTGTTCGATCCTACCCTGCCGTTAAACTTTATGTAGGAAGCCTTAGAATTGGTCATTTTATTGAAGAGGACAACCATTTATCAATTATTGAAGAAATTAGAGAATATTTATCTTCTGAAACTCCTTATACACTTCATGATGAGCTTTAGAATCAGTGAACATGATTAGCTGTTAATTTTATTATATCATTTTTAACAAGGAGACTTTTGAACAAAAATTGAAGATTCGTGACTAGTTTTAAGATGCTGTTTTAGTTTACCATTCCCATTGAAACGATTCATACAATAAACCTTTAAAGAGTTGGTATTTAAAGAAAAACAAAACTAATCGTTAGGTCAACTTGATCATTCGAAATCATGAATCTGACTTGAAGATGTTATTTATTTTTCTTTCAACATCAATGCTGAACACCATTCATTGAGGTGAGAGAGATCTCAAAACGAAAATATAAGGTAGGTCTGACACAATTCTGAAATTTTGGGCGCCCCCCTCCCCTAGTGGATGTAGAAGAATGCAAACATATAGGTAATATTCTTCCTCTTCCCCTTGTATACGTAATCAGACATGCACTTAAATTTGTATTCGAGACTAGCAAATAAAAACGCAAGCTATGTGAAAAATTTGAGAAAAATATAATGCCCTTACATAGTATTAGATATATGCTGTTCTTAGCCTTATTTATGTAGGCAGATATTTTTCCTTATTTTACATAAACAAGTTTTTATCTGCCTACGTACATAGATGGAGAGAGACTGAAGCTTTATAATCCCTACCTACTCCTTTCTTTGTATGTAAGCACATACAACTTGTATTTTCAAAAGCCAGCTAATTACTACCCCCATAAATTAGAATAAAAAAATAGCAAATGTCTCAAGTTATGTGAGGGCAATAACGTCAAATGACTTTTAGATGTAAGCAGCTTAAGCAAATAGGGAAATAGAGAGAGAGAGAGAGAGAGAGAGAGAGAGAGAGAGAGAGAGAGAGAATGTATCCCCCCACCTTTTCTACAAGATAAAAGAGATAGAGCAAGCATTCTGAAAAATGTTACACTTTTCTAGCGCCTAGATTTTTTTCAAAAAGATGTAGTTCCCTCATTCTCGTAGAAAAATGTTAAATTCTTTCCCATCTACTCCCTAAAACCTCAGTAAAAGTGATTTGGGCGTCCTGGACGATTGGTTCAGGGAAATTCGAGTGTCTTACACATTCTTCGCACACGAGCTTGTAAACATGCGTAAACAATAGAAAAATGTGACTTCAAATAAAGCGAAAGGAATATACAATGCCCATAATAGCTTCAACGTAATTGATTACAGTCCTAAATGATTTTAGCAACCAACACCATGAAATTTCTTGTTACACTCATAACTTCTGATGTAATGGATTTCCCTTTTAAAGTAAATTATTTTTAGACCAAAATAATTTACCCGCATAAACGTTTCAGATTGCTAAAGTTGTACATGGGTTTCTAGGAATAGGTGAGAACAATACATGAACACAAAAATGTTATAAGATTCATCTTTTTCAATATTAATTTTGGCATAATTAGCATACAATTAAAGCCATTTTTAAAAACCAGTCCTTCAATAATTTGCAGAGATAAAAGTCAGAAAATAAATTAAAAGACTAAAATTGATACTGGACGCAAATAAGTAACTTGAATAAATTTCGAAACAGGTTACCAGATTATTTTTGTAATTCCCATAAAGCTAATTTTTGTACAGTTTTTTAGTAGAAGCCCGATAACCATAATGGCTTTTTTTAAGTCTTAGGGGTCTGCATAAATTTTGACGGGATTCATTAGCAACATTTTCCGTTTAAATTTTGTATTGACATAAGCTTCTCCACATTCACAAACGGACACATTAAGTTTTTCTTAAGACGCGCACAAATTTCAAAATAACAATAAATAACTATTAGTTATGGAAACTGTTAGTACGACTCCTAGTAACTCATCGCGGAACCAAGCCACCTAAGGCGAATACAGCTATTTAAGCTCCTCATCTACCCCAATCTGTTCAAATCTTCACTCGTTACTTCATCGCGTAAAGTTTGAATTTTCTAGAAATCCTTTCTTACGACCTCTTCCCACCGCATCAAAGGACGATCTGCTTTGTGCTTGCCACCACATTGGTGGCCTTAAGTCTGATTTTTGGCGAACTATTATCTTTCATCCGTAAAGCGCAACGTAAATATATTAAAATTTCATTCATTTTTATCCTAGAAGGTGGGGTTGAACCACACTTATCGTGCAGCTTATTGTTTGAATCTGTCGAACCAATACCTAAACTGTTATTTTTTAATTCGTATCGAAAAAATGTAGCAGGCTCCAAGCGGCAACATATCATAGCTATGCCTGACCACTGTCGCTACGTTATACATTATTAAATTACTTAAAAATTTACCGATCAAACATCTTCGAAGGCTTTTATCTTCCTATTTTTCCAAGCTCCTTGCAACTGTGAAGTGCCTTGTTTATTCTACCTTTTATATCTTACTGCATTCGCCATATTTACTAATGATGCTACCTAGGCAGGTGCTACCTATTATCACTTCTTTAACATCATTTATTCTTAGTTAAAGTGACCTACTCTTTTAAGATATATTTTCCAACCAACTCTCGCAACCTGGGCTCTCGAAATCTTTTCGCTAATATTTTAATCTAGGACACTCAAATCGTCTGCATAATCTACGCCGGAGGAATGTTACTTTCCCGTTTAAGATCATATTCTCCCATGCCATTGTCCTGAGGATACAGGTCATCAAGATAATCCATACAAACGGGGATGTGGCCCGACCCCGTTGAACTCATGATTTGACACCGAACCAGCTTCCAATCTCAGTTCCTACATAGCAGCAATATTGTTCAAATCTATAGAGTTAAGCACTTTAACGTTCTTATCTTGTACATTATACAAGGACAAAACCTTCACCAAAGTAGTTTTAGCAGTTAAGTCATGCCTATTCATGATCTATAAAACTCATCGAGTTTTTGGTTCGATCCTGCATGCTGTAGAGGGCTAAAAGCTACTTACTCTACCGCTAAAACTGAATTAATCTATAAGAGTCACGGCAAAAGCGGATTGGTGGTTCAGACGCTTCTGACTTAATAATGTTAGTGTCAAAATTTGTTCAACGCATCTCCCCCTTTTCCTAAAACTACACTGATCTTTTCTTAAAACTTTATCTAAACTTTATATCGTAATCAAACAAGTACCAACGTGCTAAATAAACGTACCAATTTAAAATAACTTCAGTTTTGTCTACACAAGAAGCAATGAGATTTGATCGCCGAAATATCCTGTCGTACCTCCATTAGTTTTATAGGAAATGCTGACACTTCAATTAGTTCAACTTCTCAGTCCTTCTTACTGTGCCCTTCTCAAGTTGTGCAGTGGCTCTTAGGATATCCCTTATTAGAATGAGTAAAATGAACTTGTAGAGCTCGCTATTCCCTAAATTTTGTTTTAGATTTTGCGTTGATCCTTAAAGTACATACTTCCTGTTGTACTTCAAGTACTACATTTTGTTGATGCACAAGTACATATTGAAATACACGTTTATGACCCTGTTGATACCATAGACGTATTATAATTATTGAAATTATAAATCTATGGTTAATACATGCTAATGAAACACACTTTAGTTACACAGAAAAAGATTAATCTTAATCCAGCTTAAAACATTAGCCCCAATTTAGGGGATAGGCTGGTTTCTGAAATTATTAGAAGCAGTAAAATGAACTTGTTCTTGTATAAGCTCCCCCTAATTTTTTTATATTGCGCTTATATTTTATTTGAATAGAATTTACAACATGCTATACGTGGCAAAAATACGAAGAGGCTTGACTTCCTTTTACCGTGCTCCCCGAGTAAACCTGCCAATGATGATAATAAGTAGTCTAGTTCTGTTGTACAAAGCCTGCCCCCCCTCCCACCTATCCCTATCAGCCTCCAGTGTTCTTTATGTCCTTGCCTTTCCTGTTACTTTGTATTTGGAAGTAGAAAACAAAAATCACAAGATAAGGAATTCTTTTTTAGCTTTTATTAACAATTAGGCCTCTGAGTTAACTTTTCAAGCTGTAATAGAGACAAACTCTTTTATAGCTTAGTCAAAACCTTTTCTATCAGTTATGTTGTGCTCTATAAACAGTGAAGCTAGGTTTGAAGATCTGAGCTTACTCATAGTTGAATGAACGTAGTTTTTTATAAGTTACATCTTCTAGAAACTTCTCTTGCAGCCAGCTGCACTTACCCAACAGTAAAAAACAATCGTAACATGTTGCCTTTAGAAACATAGTCTTTGAGACTGAATTGCTGGATAAACTCTAATGCTCAAGTAGGCCTACTTTGAGAACTTCGGATTGTTCTTGAAAGGAATTGATGGACTCTTGCAGCGGCCTTCTCTCACCTTAAATCTTTTCTTTACTTACTTCCTGACAAGTACTATCAAGTGCAAAGCAAAATCTAGATCGAGAAGGTTGGAAGACTTTAGGAAAGAGAATTTGCTGTCCAAGTTCAAAAACTTTGAAACCTGGAGGTTATCTTCAGTAGCATTCTATCTTGAGATTCAAGGATTTCTCTTCTCATCTTTTGTTTGCATGTCAAACTGGTACTTTCTGACTTCTTACTAAGTTGCTGTTAGGCTTTCCCTCCAACATAGCTCAATTACTACATCAAGCTCTTCAAATAGATTTTTGGCAAACTCAAATCCCCCAAAGAGAATCTTTTCTTGATTTTTCTTGAAGTACACTTCTAAATCACGTATTTTGTGGCACATTGGTGACGATCAAATCTTTTTGTTTGCAAATATTGCTATGCATTGTTGGTATGTTGACGGAATTCTCCTGAAAACTAAGATGGCAAAGGAACAGGCTGCACTGCATAATATGATCGACAAGCTCGCATTGAACTGTGTACGTTTGTTTCAGAACAATCTGTAAGTTGTGCAAAAAGCCCATTATTGTGATGCAGTGGTTTCTCATCATTTCGACAGTTTCAGGTCTAGTGCTCCTTATCGTTTCAACTAACTGCTTCATTCTCCTTGAGCAGTTGAAGCAGTAAGTATATTCCATTAATGAGAAGTCAATAGAACGTGACAAAGACCCAAAAAGTAGGGTTTCCCAAAAAGGTCAGGTTTGCAAAAACAGCATAAAGTTTATCCCGGCTTAGGGAATGGTTTGTGCAGAGAGTGAATTGTGCTTTTGTATAATTCAACATTTGAATATTCAGTCAGAATTTTAGATCAGTAGTAGTTTTGTACAATAAATTTTTAAGAATAGTTTTGCGGGTAGAATTTTAGGTGGATTGGAGAAAATATTTTAGTCCGTTCTCTTCTACCCTTTCTCCAAGTTACAACCTGGGATCTACTTGGCGCTCCAGCGCTTCCTGAAAGTTTCAGCTTGGTACCCAAGCTATTACAGAGATATTATAAGTACGCTATTCTGATAACCTCGTACGACATTGTGTTCTTTTATTTATCTTGTTACTTGTTCTTTTATTTATCTTGCTATAAGTCCTGTAGGGTCTTATAGTGCAAAAACGTTTAGGTGGATCAGAGACGAAAAAAATTTAGCCGTTCCCTCCCCCAACAAATATTAAAGTCTCATGCCCCTCGTCCTTTCTTTTTCTAAAACACTACTTGAAAGTTTCAATTTGATACTCCAATCTGTTCGCGAAATACTGCAGATATGCCATTTTGATAACCTGGCGACACATAGTGTCTTTTGAAAAAATTCATATTTAGCCCGGCTCCCTTAGCATAAAATCTGAAGTCCCCTCGTTCCGCCTCTGATTTCCTTTCTCAAACAGTATCTAAAACTATTATCTTCATCCCCTTAAACGTTCATGAAATATTGTAAGTGGGCTATTTTGATTACCTGGATACAGTTAGTGTCTTCAGACCTACATCCCCCTCCCCATCCAAATAAACATTTGATAAAAAGTTTCTTTACCTAGTTCAAAGCTCCATTGCCATGATGAATCCATCTTTACCTAGTCTAGACATTTTGTTACTTTGCCAATAGCTGCTAATTCTAGTAGTCCGACATTGTTTATTTAGGGTCTAAGGTGGGCTATGTTACTTTAATTTAGGAAAACAAAAGAAACTGATTCATGGTTTTCAGAAGTAGCTTTTAAGATAAGCCTATACAAAGAGGTAGGTTTGAAATATCTGCCATGGATTAAAATAATCTTACTTTCAACTCCAAATTCTTCTGAAATATATCTTAGGCTTTTATGACCAGCAGTCGATTGTTTTTTGTCTTTATGAGCTTTGAAATGGAAAACTGATTTTTTTTATGATTAAAATCAACTTTTCCACATTAATTTTGTTTGAACTAACCTGCTTCAGATGCAATTTTAACTTATACGAGTATTCAGGAACTCTAATAATAAGTAGGGAAATCATATATATTTCATTAGTGAATTGTTTGTGGTTGTAATTATTGAAATTCAAGGGAAATAACCGTAGATGAATGAAAAGAATCACATCCATATGAACTTAGCAAAGTATTTGCCATTGAATCTTGTAGGCTGATTATTGGACTCTACATTGGATCTAAGCTTTGGAATTTTGAAGAGGCTGCAAAGCCTGAAAGAGCCAGTAACATATGCACTTATATTTCTCAATAAAAAACATGAGTTTTCACTTGAAGACTGAATGGTTTTTATTTTAAATTTACCCAACGTGCTCATAAATATTATCTCTCAGTTGAAGGCAAAAAGGTAAGATAGATTTATTTGGAGTTTGCTGCAGGCCGGATCTGCTACAGTCAATGTAAATACTAATGGCAAGCCTTCTGTTCCTAAGCAGACTGATTCCGACTGATTTACTTTAGTAAGGCAAATTCCATTTCAGCCTAAGACCTTTGCTGCTTGTGAGAGGATTTATCTCTATGGATGTGCGTGTTGACCAGGAAAAAAAACAAAAGAAACTGTCTAGCAAAAACAAAAAGGCTTCCACTCTTGAATAGCATAAAAATAGCCAGTAGTTTCATCATTTCTTCAGCCAAGGTAGTTCCATGTTTGGGTTTTCACGAGTTTTCTTTTACATAATTGATGTTTATTTTAGTTAAATGAGTTTAGTGCTTAAAGTAAAAAAAAGATAATTCAGCACGTTCTTTAACTATTGTGCTCGTTGACGATAACTATAACAGCTCCAAAATATCTACGCTGAAATACATTCAGTGTTCATATCAAATATCAACGAAGGAAAGTGGAAACACTAAAGAACGAATGTACCGAAAAATCAAGATGACCATCTTTGAGTAGAACTCTTCCAAGATTTTTCTTAGAGGGCTCAGGAACCCAAGGAAAACTTACAGGGGAAAATTTCACCCGAGATCCCCAAAGTCTTACCTTATATATACTTTCTGATACCAGAACTTTAATATTGATGTAGTCAGCCTTAAAATACGCCTATCAGTAATATAATTTTGTTGTGATTCTTTGTTTTATCGTATATATAGATTACCGTCATCTGCAGAGAAAAATCCTACAAAATAAAATTCATTTCATAGAGTGCTGATCCTTTAATTCCCTAGTCATATAGCAAATTTTCTTCTGGTGCACAATTTTAACCATTTTATGTAAGATTTAAACAATGATAAGCTTTCTTTTAAATTTAAGACACATCTGTGTCAAGATTTTGGAAACCTTAGAAATAAGGGGGGGGGGTAAATTTCTAGTTGGCCATATAATTTCGATAAGATGAAAGTGAAAACGTCATTTGATGTTTTTTTATGTTCTTTTATAGGCCCTAGGCCTAATTCAATAACTGCTTCTGGGGCTAGTTGCATCTTGAGCCCTTAAAGGGGCCCCAAAGGTATTTCATTTCTGTAACTGCAAAAAGAAGTTATCAACACTAGTTAAGTTATTGAAAAGTGGTTAAAACATGTCACTAGTTTAAAAATAAGCTGTCCAAGAGTAGGCTAATATATTCCAAAAATACTTATTTGTAACAATTTAAACCTCATTTATTAGGCAATTCATATATAAACTGGGTAAAATTCTACTTTAGCTACTTTTGACTAGGCTATCTTAGAAAGGGGTTAGGTTAGGAAAATGAAACTTTCAGGAATGGGTCTGCAGACTAAAGTTTGTCCTGGGAAGGTATTAGGCTAAAGTATGTCCTGGGAAGGTACTTTGAAGTACCTAACTCCACTCTGTCTCCCTCTAGAGGATCCTGAAATTTGCCTACATGACAGGTCCTATACCTAGGCCTATTGAAATTTTGACAAAACAACATTTTACCTTAATTTTCAGTTTCTTTTTCATTTGCTTTAGTTCTGAAAATGCAATTCATGTTATTTGAGTAGAATTTAAGCCATATCAATGTTATTTTAAAATTTAGGAAATATATTTGCATATCTTTAAAACCTTATAAATTGGGATTAAGGAAAGTTACAAAGCTGAAAACAATTTTGTTTTATTTCATTTAAGCAGTAAATCTATTTTACAAGGTTTCACCTTTATAACATACATATTAACTTGATTTGTCAAGATAAAGTTGAATAAAAAAATCAAAACAAATTTGCTATGTTTTCTTCTTGTTCTGTTTGGCAGCTTAAAAATTGCTAAATGTCACATATAGGTCAAAAATATCAAAGCTGACAGAAGAAAGACAGCAGATAGAGAAATAGAGAAATTGTTTTGAATTTTTTATCCAAATTAATTGTGGTTAATCAATGCTTATGGATTAAAAAAAATCAAACAGTAAGCTTGAAATCCATGTTCTAAGCCTTTTTTACACCCAAAAACTAGAAATTCTTTGGTAATTTTCAAGGGTGCAAAAAGGGCTTAAATTTGAATTTGCAAGAGAAGCAAGTATTATATCTGTAAAGAGCATAAAAAAGGCACCAAGTTGTATGTTCACTTCATTTGTATGTCAATAATATGAACTGCAAAATATTTACCAAATTAGGTAGGCTTAAGCTAAATGAAACTTACAGGGATTAATCCAAAGCCTAAAATGCATCCTAGAAATGTGGTTTCAGGCTACTATTGTTAATATTTCCTTATTTCTAGGGCTTAGAAGATTGCATACAAGATAAGTCTTTACTTGGCCTATCTAAACTTCAACAACAAAAATACAGTAAATATATTAAGGACAAAGTGAACACACTACTTAATGACTTTTTTATGCTCTATCCAAATATATTAATAAATTCACTTGCAAATTCTCCTCCACCCTCCTGATGGTCTCTAATGTATATTTCTCCAGTACATCAATCTAGTCATATGGTAACTATGTAGAACAGGGGCATTCCTGAAGGAGACATGCCAAAACATAGAGAGCCATTTTTAGATTGCTAATATCATGTTTGTTTTACCTTAATTTGTACTTCAGAACAAAATAAGGTCCAATGCTGAATCTGTTGTTGAAATGGTAACTATTTATATTACACAAAATATGAAAAAAAATGGTCATGACTGTGTTTATGGCCTAGTTACATACCTTCTGAATAGGAAAGTGCTATGATAGATTCAATTTAAGCCCTCTTGGTAACAGTGACCATAGATAGGTATGATCAAGGGGACTATTCATGTGTGCTTTAGAGCAGACACCACTGCACAATGTCAGTTTTGGATAGAGTATATGCATTGGCTTGGTATGACAAACAGCACCAGCATCCTAGCTGTGATTCAGGGTTCAGGTGATTTAAGAATAAATGAGTTGTATTTCAGTTTTCTCAAAAGAGAAGCTAATATTTTAGTAGTCCCAGATATAAACCTTGTAACACTTTCCCAATCACTTAATCAGACACGTCAACAACCCCTTGAGTCTCAAAGAGTTTCTGTAAGGAATGCAATTATTAAAATCAGGAGTCAGATGACATAGCTCTCAAACTCATTCAATGCTGTTTTGTTTTGGTTTGAGTGAATGAATGTTTTTCTTTTATGTCTCAGTTATTTGCTAGTATCTGTCAATGGCGGTTCAATTTTGAATTTCTTTGCAAATCACAGATATTGGTGAATGACTCACTTTTATTGTTGTTAGGCATTTGGTTTTAATTCTTACAATTTTTTGGCTTTTATTGATTTTTATTCATCTTTTATTTTTTTTTCACATTCACATTGACTTTCTGCATTTTATTTGTTGGTTTGTTCTTTGGCACTTGCATTGATTATATTTTTTCATTCCATGGCATCCATGCTGAAGAAGAGAGGTGTTTGTCCCCTTGAAATATTTGCCTTGTTGTGTTTTTTCAGTATTTTCATTTGGCCTTTAAAAACCCCATTTTTGCTTGTTTTTCTTTCTCAACTCCTTTGTATATATTCATGCATATAGATTGCTATTTATAAGACACAAGTAATGGGTAGCTCTAGCCATATCTCAAAGGTTTCGCCTCCCATTCTTTGTCAAGTCTCCTTTGAAAACTTCAGCTGATATTGAACTCATGGTCTCCTCACTTAGTAAAGAGTTCTAATCATTGATGAGCCTTTGGCTTGTCTAATTCTGCAGTTAACTCTAGGCTTATGAAGCTTCTTAGAGTTATCTTGTGTTTTTCTTTCTTTATGTAAATGAGTAAAGAGCTTGTTTTAGGGCTGTTTAACATATTTATGTGTCAGTAGCATGTGACTGTGCCTGTGTTGTAAGGTCAAAGATGGTAGTTTTAGGGTGGAAAGCCTTTCACTATATGATTTCTAACCAAGTTCAGAGATGCATTTGGTGGCCCTCCTTTGTACACATTCAATCTGTTGTGTATCACTTTTGTAAAAATGATCAGCAAGGCAGGTTCCAATGTCAAGGACTGGTCTCACAATTGCCTCATACAGCTTCAAAAGATTCCACATAATCAGCTAATAATAGTTCTTTTAATAAGTCCAAGGCTCAAATTTGCTTTGGAGACAGTTTGTGAACTTTAAAAGGTTATTTAAACTTGACTCCTAGGTCTTTACCACTGGTGCAAATTGGGGATGATGTCTGGTTATCATACATAGTATATTGGTGCTGCACATTACTGTGGCCAAAATGATTGGTGATATATTTGGATATACTAAAAGAGAGGGTTTGTACAAACTGATGTTTTTAACTTTGCTTTTGGACTCATCTTCTTGACAAGGGGATGGAGAGGCTACTTAGAGATTTCAGAATTATCTGATTGTCTGTAAGGACATATTTGCAGCAAACTGTGTCTTTTGTTCTTAGTTGTGATTTTATGACCAGGACAGCTTTGATGCTTTTTTTTTACCTTTTCTGCTCATGTATCTTGATATCGCTCATCCAGGAAAAAAATTCTTTCTGAGTCTGTGTTCAGCAGCAATAGGGAGAGCATCCTCTTATTGAGTTCTGCCAGGTTTGGGAAAACTCATTTGTCAGTGAAGTCTCTCATTTTGATTATTTTTTTCACATAATTTTTTTTAGTCATTTGCTCAAGTCTTCCTTTTTGGAGTTATTAAAAGCATATGACAGCTTGCACCACCAGGAGTCAATATCTGTGAGGTTTGGCATGAGACTTGGAAATTGGTTCACTACAGTACATAGTGACAGAATACTTGTTCTTTCACTTTCTAGGGCAATCTTGGCATTTACAAACTGAAGAGTTTCAAAAAAGGGTCACTATGTAGGTTTTGTTTCAGTGTCTATGTTGTTGTGGCAATATAGAAACCTAAATATCTTTTTTGGAAAATGCTCATGTCCCCACTCACTCTGTATTGATGTTACAAGATCTTGCAAACACCTGTCTTCAAGGGTGTATCCAGGGGAGGGGGTATGGGGCTTGCCCCCCCCCCCCCTGAAATTTTTGTCCAACTCATAGGAATGTAACAAAAACGCATTTAGCCTAAACAAATTTTTGATGGTTTTCTTTTTGTAAACTTCCCTGTTTGTTTTATATTTAGATTTGATGGTATAAGTTGTTCTACATTTTCTTAGATTATGCTGTCTTAGAGAGGATTATGCTTGGATGCTTTTGTTTCCCAATTATGCTACATTCCACATAATTATGCTACATCTGGCAACATTGCTCCCCTAATAAACAAATATGTAGCCCAAGTTATTTACACTCAATGAATCTTCTATAGACTGACTCATTTTTCTACTGCTTATTGCCATTTTCTTGCTTGTTTACTGTTAAATGGATATGAGGAAAAGAGTCAGCCTGTAGAAAACTCACTGAGTATATATAATTTGGGTTATGTATCCATCAATTAGGAGGGGGGGGGGTAAAGTTTATTACTATGTCTTAAGGAATGGCATAAGTAAGTATTTTGTAATTTTAAAAGTAGTTTTCCTAATATAGTGTATTCTTCTGGAGAGTGGGAATACTAAACTTATATGAAAGCTGTTGCTTTTGTTAGCATAGTTTGGTATGCTACTGTATGTTTCAGTTATTATGTTTTCAGAGTGTATGTTTACTGTATGTTTATGTTATGTTGTCAACATTGTCATAGTCTTTTTTATAATTGCTTAGTGTGACAAGCTTGTTAGAGCTTACCATATTTTGGTACTAATAAATAAATAAATAAAGATTGTCCAAACTCATCAGAGATCAATATAATTTAGAGAGAGAATGGGTAGAGGAACATACCTCAAAAGGCCTTCCTGGGTCATTAATAGGTAATCCTTTAAATTTCAAGTATGCAAGACAAGTTTACAAGCCAGCTTGTAATGTAGTCCAGTATACTTGTTGCACTCACTGTGTTAGCTGCATTAAAAAAAATGCTCAAGAAAAATTTTAACTGCTGGCAATTTTACACACTTCTTGCTGGCTTTTGAGTGAACTAGCTTGTAAACATGCCATGTATACTCATATTGGCTTGTGCATGAGTTACTAGTAACATTTGTCCTGGAGATGTCAGACAAGATCTGTTGTTACTCAGTAATGACATGATTTTTTATGAATGTTATTCAGTTTTCAAGTTCACAACATGATAAGGATCTCTTATTTATTTATTTTTGCAATTTTTTTCCTATTCTTTAAGTGTATTTTAAGTCTTTTAGGTTTCTATTTTAGGTCTTTTGTGATAGCAAAAAGGTTGTGTCTGCTTTTTTTTTAATTTTGAGAAGAACACAATTGAAAAAATGGGTTTTTATGAAGTTGAATGTTGGGTTTTTCTGTGATGTTTTTCAGTAGGAATGACAGGTTTGAGATCCAACAGCTTTGGGACCACAAAATCCTTAACACTTATGTGGCAGAAGTGTTTTCCTTTATTAAAAATTTAGTGTTTGCAGCAATGGTTATTTCAGAGACTGATTCTTCAGAAAATTAAAGTTTGTAACCAACTCTTTTGGAGTGGTCTTTTGTAAATTGAAGTTGTTTAGCTTTTAAAAATGGAAAACTAGCATGTATATTTTTGGTGGCCTGCTGAAAATCCAGCATTTTGTTCATTTGGATAATGATGTTGTTCAAATGTACATGTGCTTTCTACTAACTCTTTTGAGCTGCTTCGCCAAGTCCAGTACAGAATGTACCTTGGAATGCTTGAGACTTCTTTCAATACAACTGTGGACTATATCTATTTCCTATATGCTCGAGTAACTTGGCTCACAGTATTTCATTGCAACTTTCAATGGTCTAGGGTACTTACAAAGCACGTCCTGAATAGCAAACCTTATGATTGAATTTTGGCTCTGTGGTACTCATGAATCCAACCAATTAATAATCTCAGAAACGTCAGGATAGGTAGACATAATTTTTTCAACCATCAGGACAACACAACTAGCAAGTTCATTTGCTTCATGACCTGTAACTGTTTCTGGCCACAGTAAACCTTTTCTATGTGTTCCCTGGAAGCCTGTTGATATGAGAATACACTTGTGAAATTAAAAATTGGAATTTTTCTTTTTTAGAAAAATGATGAAACACTACCATGAGGAAGTGCAAATACATTTTCAAGGTCAAAGCATAGAACTTGTACAGAACTATTAGCCCTATCCTGTTTTCACTTCTCTTATGTCTCAGTCTTACTAATGTAATTATGTTCAATACTCTTCTTTTTTGGTTCAGGCAGCTCAATACCATGCTTTTTGGCAACATGCTACCCCTTGCATGTGTCACATAAGTCCTTCTTGGGCTTATGGAAGCCCAAATTGTAATTTTGGTTGAAAATATTTATGTAAATTATCAAGGATACTGTAGGCCTTCCTTCATCACTACAGAATTCTTGATAGAGTTCATACATTTTGGAAACACTGTGAGATACATCTAAATATTCTTTCTTCATGTTGGACCTGCAGTAATGAGACTCAGTTTTTTGGAAAGGATTCAGTATACCTTTTCATTATGTCTCTGTCTTCTGCCTTTGTTATACGGAATTTTCCTTACATTTTGTTCAGGCATTCCTGTACCAGTTTTCTCACCCTCCTTCTGAGAATAGTTGATTTGTTGCTCAGAAATTTCAAGAGTTGTCAGATAAAAGTTTTACAAATTCTTGTTGTAATGCTCTTTCCTGTTAAGTAGTATATCCCACAGACCTTTCTCCAAGTTTCAACCTCTTTTTTTTTTTTTTTTTTTTTTTTTTCTTTTTTTTTATATATCAAACTTTGCGGTTTTCAGGTAGGCTAGTACATTTTCTTCTCTTGTGCATTGATTTTACTCAAGTCATCAAAAATTTCCTTTCTCATATAATCATTGATCAGGTATTTACATGAGAACTTGCACAAGCTGCTGCACAAGCTTTCCTTCACTTTCCTTTCTCTACCAAAAAGTTTCTTTGATTTTGGATCTGATGAACAAAGAGCTGGATTTTTAGCAGGCTTCCAACATCTATAAGTGTGCTAATGTTCCATTTTCCAAAGTTAAACAACTTCAGTTTGCAAAAGGCCACTCCAAAAGAGTTAGTTACAAACTTTTATTTTCTGGAGAATCAGTCTCTGAAACAACAATTGCTGTGAAGGCTAAACTTGAAGCAAGGAATGACCCTTCTTCCACAGAAGTGATTGAGTTTTCTTGTGGTTTCAAAGCTGTTGGATCTCAATCCTGTTATTCCTATTAAATAAATCAAGATATTCTGTCAGTCTACAGGCTTATGTCCCCTCTAAATGGGAAATTCTACAATTTTGTTTTTGCAAGCATCAGTCAAGACACCTACCACCCACACACTGCAGTACAGACAGCATGCCCATCAGAAGAAGCTGCAACCCCCCCTCCCCCACCAAAAAAGCTGAGAAGGGAAAAGGCAATCAGCAAGGCCTAATCAGTAACCTTGCTTCGTTTTGTTTTCACCAAGTAATTGAAATTTCTGAAGTTGGTTTATAATTATTTTGATTAAATTTCAGTTTAAATGATCAAAATAGTGTGAAAAAGTTTGAATGCCGCGCTTGAGCCCTAAGATAAACCTTGTTATTCCTGGGAGTACCTTGGCAAAAATTGTCTTAACAAAGTGCTGTCTTGTACTTTTGTTGTAACTACATTAACATCAGAAAGGACTGGCAAAAACGTCGCATCTCTTTTTTTGACCTAGTAAATATCATCCAACAGTAACAAAATTCTACCAGCAGGTCTCCCAAACTAGCGGCTCTAAACCTGGCGTTTCATTTGTTTTTTCTATCTACCATACATTCAGCTCCTCAAAAAGCGAATTTTTCAGTTGCGTTTTTCTCGAAATTTCAATAATTGCTATCACATGGCGAAATGCCAGCCTCTTTTTGAAATAAATGCAAATTGATAACTCTTTCATCTCCTTCTTCTCGGATGTTTGTGATGGTGGCTATACAGTTACACAAAAACTCCCCTGGTTAATCCATGGTCAGTCATGGAAATTTTTGTTATCACAAAAGGGATATATGTGCTTACAATGAAGTTGAATTGTTGATTTGCTAAGCTGAGAGGCATTGTACGACAAAACGAACTAAACCACTCGAAAGCTCATGGAAAATAACGCTGATAGCGTTCGTGTCTCAGTTTGGACTAGGCATATCAGTCATGACCTATTTGCTATCACTCAGCAAGGTGACAACACATGGTTTCTACAGACCAGCTAGTTGGTTGCTTAGCAAGTGGAAAATTTTGCGTATACTCACCTATTAGTGTACTCACTGGCTAGCCAGCCTTTTGCAAGCTGGCTTGCTAGCTTGTAAATTTACTCCATGAACTTGAAGCTTTAGTATAAAATTCTAGATGAGGGGCTTTTGACAATTTAGGAAGTGGTTGGGTTAGGTGAATGAAACTGTCGGGAATGTACAAAAACACAGGGATTAGTTTGGGTTTGCTGCCTGTTGAATTTGCTACAGTTGATGTTAATGTTGATGCAAGTTAGGGGAATGAAGCTTTCAGGAACGTCTCCAGAGCCTCAGTGATGCCCCAGAAAGGTCTTTTGAAGAATCTACCCCTTCCTCTTCTGAAGGGCACTGACCTATGGTGGCTTTAAATAAAGTTTTATTATAAAAGTGAAATCTTCAGAAGCAGATCTGCAGCTCAAATGAGACGCAAGGACAGCGTTTGAGCCTCAAACCTTTGCTCAATCCTGATTTATAAAGCATTAAAATTTTTAAACTAACTCTTTCTTTAATCTAATAAAAAATGCTTAATGTGGCTTAAATTCCTTCTGAGATCATAGAAATTGCTTTTTCAATGCCCAAAGCCAAGAGAAAAATGACTAAAAATCCAAAATTAAGGTAAAATATTTTCTTCAAAATTTAGATTGGTAGACTACAGATGTATCTCCTATGCAATCTTCTAAGTCACAGAAATAAGGTATGGATACAGATGCTCATTTGAAAACAGCTTCCTGAGGTGTATTTTCGGCCCTAGATTTGTTCCTGAAAGTCGTATTTAGCCTAGCCATCTACTTTTCAAGATGGCAAAAAGCTTCTCATCTAGAACTTCACAGGGTTTCTGGTCTTCATACAAAAAAAAAACAAAAAAAAACAGTGTAATAGCAAGAGAATTATACAAGTTGATTCCTATAGTCAGCATTCTTTTCAAATATGATGTCCACTAGTGTGACGTTGCACTCCATCACTACCCCTACCCCCCTAATGGGGTCAGATATATCCCTAGACCAGTGTTTGGCAAACTTATTAGCCAAATAGCCAAATATGAACATCATAACAAATTTTAGAGGATTTGGAGCCAAATCTGCTTGTTAAAGTAATTTTTTTTTGAATAGGTAGTACACTAAATAAAACTTGATTTGATACTTACTGAATATTTATTCATGCAAACAATATGCTTATATCCCCCTGTAAAGTTTGTCAGTTAGGTTTGTATGTTGTTGCTTTTAATTTTGGCATGATTCCAAGTTCTCATCAATAAGAAAACTTCTCAGTTTACTCTTGACAATGTTCATGCTTGTAAAGATTGTTTGCATATATATCCAGAACCAAAAAGGGAAAGAACAGCAAACGCAAGCTATTTCATTTGATCATAAGAATCAGGAATACTATTCCAAGCATTGAAACTGCTCATGTCTTCCATCTCCAGGTCATTCAAAGCAGACCACTTGTGTTTTGAGCTAAGATCACATTTTTTTCTTCTCCACTATTTCTAATTCAGCACAAAGAAGCTCAAATTTGGAGTGCCATATCTTCTTGTCTTTTAAATCCAGCAACCGTATTTCAAAGCTACCAATGTCAATTTCAAAAGGAGAAAATTTCAACATGGTTATTGTAGCATTAAGAGGATTTCTGACAAATACTAAAATTGTTCTGCTGTTTTTTAAATTTCTGAATCCTGCTGACAAAAGCTTCCCTCATGTTTGAAATTATTGTTTCAAGATGGTGTTTATCAGTAGAGGAATTATTTTCTTGGCGATGCTTCAGCAGGCTCGGAAAGTGAAGCAATGTTTCCCTTTCAATATTCTGAGCAAAAATGGATATTTTTTTTTTAATATTATCGCTTCTTCTTGTAGTTTACCATTAAGCTGATTTAGATGATATGCAAAGTCAGCCATGACATAAAAGTTTTGAATCCACTTGTCATTGGTTAGTTCTGGATATTGAACACCCTTCTCAAGGAGAAGTGCACTAATTTCTGGAAAAAGGGACATAAAACGTTTTGAATCACTCCTTCTTAATAACCGCCCCCTCTTAATAACCAACTTCCTTGTTGTGAAGCAGAAGATCAGCATACTCACTCTCCATTTCAAATAAAAAATCTTTGAATTGGCTATGATTAAGAGCTTTAGTTAAAATTGAGTTGATAATTGTAACCATTAATTCCGTAAATTTACAAATTTCTTCTGGGAATGTTTGAGCATAAGCAAGTATTTTGTTTCAAATTATTTCATTTTTTCCTTTCAAATTAGCAACAAACCCTTTTTCTTACGTGGATCATTCTTTTGGCCCCATCTGTTGAAATCAATACAATTTCATTGAGGGGAATATGATGTTGATCCATACACTCATTTACAGCACTTGCGATATCTTCTCAAGTGTCTGACCCTTGAGTGGTAATAATCCTAGAAGTTCTTCTTTGGGGCCTGAATGAGATATAAATCTTACAAAACGTGGAGCTTGTGCTGTATTGTCTATGTCACAAGACTTATCAACTGCAATTGATAAAGCCAAAACCAATTTCAGATCTTCCATATGCTGTGTGTATGTTCAAACAAATTTTAATTGTTCTGATTTTAATAGTTTTGAAAGGCAATGGTAACTCTTTAATTCTTTTCAAAATATCTGCTTTTTTCTTAAAATCCTTTAACTTAAACAAAAAACATTATGCATGTTCTCAATTTACAGAAAAACTATAATTTGTCAAGATAAGACGCAATTTTTTTCTTACCAATTTTTTTTAAAGAAAATATTATTGTGCCTTCTGTGAATATTTGCACAAGTGCCGCACTTAAGGGACCAAAGAGACACATGCAGCTCTGGAACCGCACTTTACCCACCACTGCCCTAGACTATATACAAAAGTACAAGAAAATGCTTTAATAATGGAATTCTTACTTCATAAAATGGAGGGAGTTTCAGCTAATCAGATTTTAAATGCCCCCTTCCATTTTTATTTACATTTTAAGATCAGGGTCTGGCTCCCCTCAGAAAATTCCCTCCTTTGTAAGATCCCCCCCCCCTCTACAGAAAATTCCCCCTGGAAAATTCTCCTCAAATACATAATTGAGCAGCCAAAAGTAAATTAAGACAAATAAAAAGAATTAAGAAAATTGTATAATTGTACATCAGCTATCATAAAGGAGGGACAGTGGGTCATTGTATAGGCGAGGGGGAGGGCAGATACCTAAAAGAGTGCATTTCAATGCCCAAATTGTCTAAATCCATAGAAATCAGATGAGATAAACCTGACATTTTCTGTGTATCTCTAATTTTTCTTTTAACTAGAATTGACTGCCAATTTGGTGTTGGTGGGAATTGATGTAGCAAACACGTTAACACAATATGCTTGGTCACTAAAATTTATTTCAGTTCAGGTTGGGCTAACACTTATGCTAACCACTTCATTTTCAATTGATTGGGTTTCAGCAAACCCAAGAAGTGAAGGTAAGTTAATCCTAATGAAATATATCAAAATATGAAGAAAATATAATACTTTATTAACAAAGTTATGGAAACTACGACAAACAATTATGGAAAGCAGGTCGCCCAGAACGTATTATATTAAATACCTAACATAACATAACCAAAATACCAACTCGATATATTAAATATTTAATTAAAACATACCTACAACATAGTTTTTCCACTGAGCCTAAGCTAATTGTCTCCAAATACAGACAGCTAAACTGGTTTTTCTGAGATCTTATCAAAATTCTTGACTGTGTTCTGTATAATTAACAAGTACCGTTTGTTCTTTTGCACCCAAAAGTGATCATCAAACTGATCCTCAATACCACATTAAGTCAACAGGCCTTGAATCAGTTTTTATCACAACTGTAGATTCTACTCAATGCTAAAGTGCTTATGGAATAATCTGTTGTTGCTGACTGGCAAAATTGCTTTAATTATTTAACAAGACCAAATTAGAAGTAAGTATTTTGTCGGTATTTTCATGCATTTTGATCAATCTTATCAGAATATTTATTTAATATATTCATTATTTTTTTTCCTAATTTAGAAACTCTTCAGAAAAATTGCTCCATTTACCAACTGAGAACAAGATTTCTCAGGTTGATAATTCAGAGGTTTTCACATGAGTGTTTTCTTTTTGTTTCATTCATCTTATCAAATTATTTTTCGTTCTCATTTTATTGAATTTAAAGGGAAGCCACTAAACAGCACGGTAGTGTTTTATGCTGCAATTTTACTGGCTCAATTTTTCTGCCAACTCACCAAGAATATTGGGTGAGGGGAGAGGGAATCCTGCCCTGTACAAGATTCTTCTGATGCAAAGTGGTTAAAAAACACTCAAACTAGCCTCAGAAAAAGAAATCATATCCTCCTAAGTTTGTCTAGCAAAATTCTAAGGCTTTCTATGCTTTGTAATTTACTTGTGTTTTGTGTTTGATTTTTCCTTTCTGATCCTGTTTATTTTTTTATTTTTTCTTTGTCACATGGGCAGCATTATAGTGCATGTGTTGCCAATAGTTTTATTTGAATTACGTAAAGAATACCATTAAGTATCAAATTATATCAGTTAATTTTTATTGTATCATTTCCTTAAAATTAGTGCAGGGCCTAGACACCACCTTTTGACTAATCTGTGAATTTGTTCAATATTGCCAAAAAACTTGTAAATTGTAAGATTTGTGAATTGTCTGATTTGTTTAATTCATTTTAGAGTAAAGAATACAAATCTGTGTCTTTGACAATGGTTTTTTGGTAATTGCTTGAACTAGTTTGAAGTTGTTTTGGCAATTAGTTTACTGAGAAGCTACATTGAACATTGAATGTAATAAATATATTTTTGATAGGATTTTTATTTCAGAAAAGAAGAATACCTATAGGGAAGTTTCTACTGAGTTTGGTCAAATCTAGTTATATCAGTCATATACTCATCCAAATATTGGCAGTCAGCCATATTATTTTATAATGATTACCGTACAGAGTACTGACCATTTTATTGAAACTTGCAAGTAAGTAATTTTTGTTGTTTCATTTGCCTCAAAACATTGTAATTTTGAGTAGTTTCTCACAATGGCTAATAAAAATAGTTGTGTCAAAACCAGTGGCACCAATTCACGAAAATACAGGGGGTGGGGGCAAGTGTTTTTTTCGATTTTTTTTTTCATGAAGATACAGAAAAAAAACGTTTTCAAAATCTAGGGGTATTTTTTCAAAATCCTAGTCTCCAAGTCAAAATTAACCCATTTGGGGGCCATTTTTTTCAATAATAACTTTGTTTTCACCAAAAAAGGTATTTTTTCCATATCTTCCCTGGAGGTAACTGACCCCCCCACCCCTCCTCCCAATTGACGGCGATGGTCTTTTATGTCAGTTTGAAATTCTATCCAAGCTAGTTATAAACAAATCACTCTCTTCATGTTTCTTAGAGTTTTTTTTTCACCTAATTTTTTTGCATTTTATTTTGGTTATTGTCGGTTCCATTGCAACTGAACCCCAAAGCAAGTGATCCCCTGTGCAACTGAAACCCGCGCAACTGAACCCCATTTAACTGAACCCTGGTGGAACTTAACCCCCCTACTCAGTTTTTCAGAATTCTACAAATTAGAGACAATATCAAGGGAGAAAACACAAGTTAGAGTCAAGTTAGAAATACAAGTAATGAAAAGGGCTCATGATTTCAGACTTATTTCAGGACTTGTGTTCTGATTTCTGGTTGCTGTGGCAAAAGCTGCCACACATACTTTAAAATTGTCAAGCGGATGAGTGAAAAAATATGTTTTTCGCACCAAAAGTCGATGCGATTTTTGAAAATTTGAAAACTCAATAATCGATTTTCTTTCTGAGTTGGTTGTCTTCGTCAAAGTTCCCTAGGTTCAGTTCACACTGAAAGTTAATTATCAGTTGGAGGAGGACACTTTTTGGTCCATTTTCGGGTGTCAAGAACCGATTCAGACAAAATTAATCTAAAGCTTTTTAGTTAATACATTATTTGCGGTTTCTTTAAATTAATTAAAAAGATTTTTCCGAAAAAGTTCTTCAATGAAAAGTAAAGAGCCATATTAAACTTAAGACCAACAGAAATAAATTCTTAAACTCAAAATCACCAGAAATTACTACTAAAGAATAAATGAAACCCAAAACGAACAGGAATTAAAATAAACACTCATAGAAACCATGGATGTTTGGGAGGTTTTAGGGAAAATAGAAAACATGGGGCTGTAGGGATTTTGTCTTCCTTGGAACAGTAGTTATTTGAATTTTCGACTATTTTGAACAAGATGGCTCTACCAAAATTTTGATCGAATTTCTTTGGGGAGATTGTAGCAAAAATGGCACGAGATGGGTCTGATTGCCCTATAATCACTTTGTTAAAGGTTTCCCCGGAATGACTGCCATAAAGCTCTCCATTGGTGGAAAAATATGATAGGTTCAAGCTGCAGCAATTAGAAGTTTCTAAGGATGCAAAACTAAACTTAGTCCTGGCTTTCTGTCTAATTCATAACTCTAAAAAACAAAACAAAAACGTAGTTAACACATGGAACAGAATTGTATCAGATGCAACACTATAGCGTTGCCTATACTATAGAGTCATGAGACTTCAATGATTTATTATTTGTTATAATTTTTTTCCAGACCTACTTCATATGGAAGGGAAGGCTGTATAACTTATGAGGGGATTCATTCGATTACAAATTGAGAGTTCTAGTGTCCTTTTTAAGAGTTAAAAGGGATCATAGGCAACCCCATGCTCTTTTTTCCCCAAATGTATCCAATCAAAATTTTGACATCGCTGTTTTTTTTCAATATAGTCCAAAGGCCAAAAAACAATGCCTTTGGGATTGACAAAACTCCCACAGCCCCTGGGGCAGGGGCTGTAAGTTATGTAAGTTGGCCATTGTTCAAATATAAGGTTTTTATGGAAGGGATGGTTGTATAAAGTT
>JAQQPU010013135.1:0-13054 GCA_029168905.1 Artemia sp. Kazakhstan ARC1039
TGGGCATATTTTGATAAGCACCTCCCCTCAAAAATGTATAGAGTACACATGTATTTTCGAAGACCAAACTGTCTTTCCATGACGTTCAAATAACAGTTCAATAGGGATAAACCCCGAAATATCCAAAATATCCAGAGATTTCTTTTTGTCGTTTCACGGTCATCAAATAAAAGGATTTTTGCCTATTGGACTGTTATCTGTGCATTAGAATACAACAAAATTGATCAGTGAACAATTGCAAGTTATTTACTTATTAATTACCTTTCAAAAAACGCAACGTCAAATATTACTGTTTAAAACAAACATAACTAAATGAGCCCGTTCATTTTTGAAGCATTAACATTAAAAAAGTTTTTTTCATGTTTCTAGCATAAAAAATCCTGAATTTTGGATGGATGGATAGGGGCAATACTATTCAAAGAAATAGATCAAAAATTTCTAAAATTTTTGGCCTTCTCTAGGGTTGAACCCATACTGATCTCCACCATATTACAACAAAGAATATCAATAAACATTGTTCAATGATTTCATTATACGCATCTTATTGTAGGTATTGCTTTGTTTCAATCGCTCGATTGTTTAAATAAACACATTTTGAGCTCATTTATAAAAAAAAAGCTGTGAATTGTTGTCCAAAAAATTAAAAGAGAACATGAAGAATCAGTTCAACCACATTTGCTGCCACTTGAGAAAACAAATATCGAGTTTTAGCTCGATACCCTTAGCCATTTCTGAGATATTACAGATAAGTGCTTTTGAAAACCTACAGACATAGTGCCTTTTGATTTACTTGAGTATCTTCCACAACAGGCTTTTAGAGTTTGAAGTTTATACCCTTGACTGTTATGAAATATTGCAAAAATATCATTTTGACAACCTGGATGCACATGTTTCTTTTGACTTAGTCCAACATCCCTCTAATCTGATATCCTTAGCTATTTCTGAGATATTTTAAATACACCCTTTTGACAACATGGGTGCACATGGTGTCTTTTGATTTAACTTAACCTCCCACTCAGCATGCTGTAAAATGTTCTACTTAATACAATTCCTTAAATATTACAGCTAAATTCTTTTGCTCACCTAAATCCAGATAGTGTCTTTCGATTGAGTTATAATTACCCCTCAGTACTACCTAAAAATTTCAACTTGAAACCCTTAACTGCTGCCAATATATTGTAGATATGTGTTTTCAACCATCTGAACAAATAAAGAGTCTGTTGATTTAGTTCAACACCCCCACTCAACATTCCCTGAAAGTTTGAGCTTAGATACTTAGATGTTCCCAAGATATTGCAGATATGGTCTTTTGACAACCTGGATGCACACAGTATCTTTCAATTTAGTTCAGCCTCTCCTGAAAGTTTCAACTAAATATGTTTGGCCATTCCTTTTTGCTGCATATACATTCCTTTTTGCTAGTACAGTGATGTGGTAGCAAATGGCTCATTACCTTAGCCCTGGAGTATATCCAAAACTTTGAAGAAAACACTGTAGTATAATAATAAAATTCCTACTTTATACTATGCAAAACACTTTAAAATTCTAGATGAGAGGCTTTTTGTTATCTTTGAAAAAAGTTGGGTTAGGCTAATGAAACTATACGAATAAACAGCCTCTAACTTAGTTAGAGGCTGGTACTCTTACCTCTAATATCTTTATATTTCAAAAGCTTAGAAAATTGCTGGGGAGATAGGTCTACCTTTCTTAGCTTTGGAAAAAAGGTTTATGTTTCATTTTTTTTCTGTGATTCTTTGACTCAATGTTTTGAATTTTAGGCTATATTAGGATATTTATTTAAAATCCAATAAAAAGTACTTAAATAGACTCTATAGTGATATCAAATTCCAACCATTCCATTCAAATTACTTGGATTAAGTTGTTTCACAAGTAAAGAATTCAGCAAACGAGCTTTAACACAGAATACATGATACATTGCAAGAAAATAAATAATTATATTGAAAATAAATTATTATTATAATCAAATAAAATATAATTATATTATTATATTATTATAATACAATAATATAATTACATTATATTAATTATATAATATAATTTTAATTATACAAGAAAATAAATTATAATTATATTTAAAAATAAATAAACATATTGTTTAAGACAATATATGGGACCATCAAGGAATGGGGTGATTTGCTGGGATAACAAGTTTTCTTTTTACAACACATAGTTTGTCCAAGTCCCTCAAAGGTTAATGCTCTCTAGATGAGGAAGAGGTAAACACCTCAAAAGATCTTCTCAGGACACAGTTTGGTAAAATTGTATTTAAAGAGCTTCTTGTTACCTTGGAAAGTAATTGAGTTAGGTGAATGTAACTTTCAGCTGTTCCTGAGATTTCCAAGATATACCATTTTGACAACCTGAATACACATAGCATATTTAGGTTTAGTTTCTACTTGATACCTTCAGCTATTCTTAAGTTATGGCTCATACACCTTTTTGACAACCTGGTTGCACAGGGTGTCCAGCAAGTTTCAATTTAATACCCCTAGAAACTCCTGATACATAGCTGGTATGTCCTTTTGCCAAAACTGATGCACATACTGTTTTCTGATTTGGTTCATCCCCCCCCCTTAACATTCTCTGAAAGTTTCAAACTAATGCCCTTAGCTGTTCCTGTGTAAAGGAGCAACCATTTGGCAAGCAGTATTCATGTAGTGAGTTTTGACTTAATTCATCCTTCTGAAAGTTATCAGGAATAATTGAGTTTGCTACTTGAACATGCAGTAGCATTGTAGGAAAATTTGTAAGGAACTACCTACAATAATTATAACATTTTTAAGCTTTATTCTTGTCAACAGTGCTCCACTTAATGGATTTTAAAAGGTGCTTTCAGTTTATTCCATTCTAGAAGTCCTAACTGAGCCTATTTTAACCCTTTTGTGACCAACAGAAACTCACTGTCCCATTATGTAATAAATAAAAAAAAACAAGTATTTTTAACTGAAAGTAAGGAGCGACATTAAAACTTAAAACAAACAGAAATTATTCCGTATATGAAAGGGCCTGTCCTCCTCCTCAACGCCTCGCTCTTTACGCTAAAGTTTTGTATTGTTTTAAAAAATAAACTTGTGAAACAGAGTCAAACTATAGCGCACAGAGCAAGGCGTTGAGGAGGGGACAGCCCCTTTCATATATGAAATAATTTCTGTTCGTTTTAAGTTTTAATGTCGCTCCTTACTTTCAGTTAAAAAAAACTTATTTTTTTTAATTTAATTTCTGAACGTTTTTGAGTTAATGCAGCTTTTATTTTGGCTCACCGTACATGAATAATTAAAACAAAAATTTACATATTAATTTTACTTTTTTTGGCTAAATGGCTTTCTCAAAATTTTGTTCTGACGTAATTTACGAATTAACTTACGTAACGAACTTCTATATTCGTATATTTTTATTACGTATATTAGGGGGTTTGTCCCCTAGTCAATACCTTGCTCTTTACGCTAAGTTCAAATTTTGTTCCAGTTCTTTAAGAATGACTCCCTATTCAGAAAGGCCGTTAACTAGAATAAATAGCTCTGATGTAAGTACGAAAAAAACTTTAGCGTAAAGAGTGAGGTAATGAGTAGGGGGGCGAACCCAATCGTATACGTATTAATTTCTATTCGCTTTAAATTTTAAATTTCGATGTTGCTCCTTACTTTCAGTTGAAAAAAATAGTTTTTTTATTATTTAATTTCTGATAGTTTTGTTTTAAATAGTGCTGGGAAATCCGGCACCCCCTTCATAGCAATGTCCCTTTCCCCGTGAAAACTCCCTCCATTGAAAGATCCTCCCACATAACCCCTAACCCACCCCCCACTACCAGAAAAAATCCCCAGTGAAAACGTCTGTATACTTCCCAATAACCAATACTATATGTAAATATTGGGCAAAGTTCATGACTTGCAGCCCTTCCCCTGGGGATTGTGGGGGTTAATCATCCTTAAAGACATAATTATTGTATTTTTTGACCATGCTGAACAAAATGGCTATCTCTAAAATTTTTATTGGGTGACTTTGGGAAAAAAATGAGCATTTGAGGGTGCCTAGTCACCCTCTGTTTTTTTTGGTCACTTAAAAAGGGCACTAGAACTTTTAATTACCGTTTGAATTAGCCCTCTTGCAATATTCTAGGACCACTTGGTTGATACGATCACCCCTGGGGAGAAAACGTCTGTATATTTCCCAATAACCAATACTATATGTAAACAATGGACAAAGTTCATAAATTGCAGCCCTTCCCCCGGGAACTGTAGGGGATTGAGTCATCCTCAAAGACATATTTATTAGATTTTTGACTATGCTGAATAAAATGGCTATCTCAAAATTTTCACTGGGTGACTTCAGGGGAAAAATGAGCATGGGAGGGGGCCAAAATGCCCTCCAATTTTTTGGGTCACTTAAACAAGGCACTAGAACATTTTAATTTCCGTACAAAAGAGCCCTCTAAAAATATTCTAGGACTACTGGACGATACAATCACCCCTGGGGAAATAAAAACAAAACAAAACAAATAAACATGTATCCATGATCTTTCTTCTGACAAAAAATCAAAATTCAAGGTTTTTACAGATAGAAGCTTGAAACTTCTACAGTAGGGTTATCTGATACTCTGAATCAGATGGTAGATTTTCATTAAAGTTCTATGATTTTTAGGGGTTATTTTCCCCTTTTTTCGAAAATAAGGCAAATTTTCTCAGGCACATAACTTTTGATGGGTAAGACTAAACTTGATGAGACTTGTATATTTGAAATCAGCATAAAAATTTGATTCTTTTGATATAACTATTGGCATCAAAATTCTGTTCTTTAGAGTTTCTCTACTTAATCTGTCTAAATTTTCTTAATAAGTGTTTCATCAGTTTGAATATTTCACCCATATACAATGGTAACATTTCTAAATGCAAAAATGGTTAATAGTAGAGGCTTAATTGTAATTGCAAATTTTTAGCTTGAGTCTAATCTTGGAAGAAAGGCTACTACCCAATCTTGGATGAATGATCTTAAAATAGAAGTATCTCAATCATGGAGTGATTAAATCCCTGACATGGGTTGTGAAAAAGAGTAATCATATTTAAATAGGCTTGGCTAGAAGATTAAAAGCTGGCTGCCCTTGTTTAAGGAAGATACATTTTAGTCAAAACATTTGTCCAAGATCACACACTGTCCAAGTACTGGGGGGTTTTTACTCTTAATCCTCTTTCATGTAGTAGATAGGATCTGGTTATTCAAGCCACTTTCACACATTAGCTCTCCCACCACTCATAGTTGTCACACTGACATCTGCAGTAGGTTCTACCTTTTCCCTAATGACCCTCATAGATGATTTTTAAAAAGTTGCCAACAGCAACCCAAATAAAAACTAAGTACACATTCCTTTTCACTATCTTACCCATGGTAACCGTCTGAATTGTCATCAAAAGTCACTGTCTGACCCTTTCCAGTTTCATTTTCACCTCCCAAATCTCTTCACATACTGCTTCTTTGTTTTGCTTGCTTCATTTTTTCTTTTCCCCCTCTTCTTTGCCTTCCTTGTAGCAAATGCAGCTTTAATCTTTGGCAATCTCGCAGCTTTAGTCTTGATATATCAGTGAACACTTTTGCTCTGCCTTCCTTTCTTCCCTGAAGCATTTTTTTGCTTGGTGGTACTGGGATGTGATTGTACTTGTTCAGGTGTAACTATCCTATTTCCCAATGGCTACAAAACTACAGGGCTTACTGAAAGCATTGGGTGAGAGGATGGCAGTGCAGGTAGGGATGAGGCTGGAGTTAGAACCTCTGATGAGCTTGACAATTTGCGACCAGCTTCATGGGCTAAAAAAATATTTGGTTGGTCTGTATTTAAGAGCACAAATCTTCATTATCATAACAATCTGGATTGAAATGGGATATACCTTCCAAATCCCTTCTAGATGTTTGATAGTATGAAAACTAAGGGGAAATACTTTCCTACCAACCCAGCTGTGATGTAAATGGTGACAGTTCTTCTTGATGGTGATGGTTGCTTGATGAAAAAAAAACATGACAAATTTTGATAATTAATTAGGAATACATAGCTGTTAGATATTTCAACTATTATGTAAGGGTTCTGAAATGCCTGAGACATTTTGTTTCAACCAGATTTCTAATCCTCTTGATGAATAACGAAGAAGACTAGCCTCCAGCCAGTGACTTGCAATCATCTAAGGTATTTCTCATTTTTTTCACTTTTATAGTTACTGTTGAATTTAATTTGTTTTCATGCATTTTTTAAGAAGGAAAACAATCTCTTGTTTTTTTGCTGCTATTGCTTGCTTTTCCATGCTGGATATTGCAATGTCAAGCAAATTTTAGCACTCACAAAACAGAGCCTTAATATAATATGAGAAATCTTAATAGGTTTTCACTGTCTAGAATTTATAATGCTATCGTGGTGCCACATATATTATATATAGCACCATTTTGGAAACTTTTGCATAAAGAAGATAAATTTAAACTCCATAGAATTTTCTTCAGATATTTGAAGTTTCTGCTGCAAATCCCACTGAGAACAAGTAATTCGTACCTGATCTGGCAATATGCAGTAACTGATTCATTTTCTGCAGTGAATCAGTTGCTTGACAAGTATTGTGCTAAGTTGGAGGGTAGCAGCCATCCTTGGCTACCTCTACTCTTGTCACTTAGATTGATGTGTATGTGAATTTGCTTTGTCTGTACCATTAAATGTATGTTTTTGTTTTCTCTTTTCTGCTGTTTTTTCCATCAATTTCTGTGTTTATGATTGGTGTAAAATAAATTAAACAATATAAATAAACATGGCAAAATTAATTTAAAATTATATTTCCAATTGGATAGTGAAAAATCAATGTCTGTGGATTAACTTTAAAAAGTGAATTTAGTCAAATATTAAGTTTTAAACAACAATTCAACCCATTTTCCTTAGCCAAGAATTAGAAAAAATTTATTATCTTTGAGGATCTATAAAGCATTTAAAACTGAATTTCCAAGTAAAGTGATCATCCTATTATATTTGGAAAGGGGATAAAAAAGGCATGGAGTGGTATGTTCACCTAATTCATAGCTCAGTAATGGAAAGGTTCTCATACATACCAAATAGTTTCCTAGGAGAGGCTTGGAGCATTAAAAATTGCAACCCTTATCTACCACAGAAAAAGAGATGATGTTATAATAGCATTCAAGCATTCCAGAAGCCAACCTCAATTCAAGCCTTCTTTCTAGCAACCCTAACCAGAGAATCTGGAGAGCTCCCAGAAAATTTCCCAAAAAAAACACTAACCAACAAGAATCTTACCACATCTACCCTGTCTCTATTGCTCTGCTTTGGAACTCTCTAAGCAATCAAACCATCTAATCTCAAACCATGGAGTCATTCAAACAAGGTGTGGACAAGGACTGAGAGCTTAAGGAGATATGTCTATACTTGATTGCCCCAGAGTCCTCAACCAAAATTTGAAGTCAACAATGACAAGAATTCCACAAGGTGACATCCTTCTATGACTGCAAAATGGAATTTAAGCTAAAGAGATCATTAAGACTTTAGCACTCCTGAAAGTTTCATTCACTGGTGAAATTCTAGTTTGGCTACTTTTTTGCTATCTATAAGAAAATGAAACTTTCAGTAATGAATCCAGGGCCAAAAATATACTCTGGGAATTTTGACAAAACAACATTTTATTTTAATTTCTAGTTATCAGTTGCAATTCCTCTTATTTGAATAGAATTTTAGACATATCAATGTTTTTTTCTAAATTTAGGAATTGTATTTGCAGATCTTTGAAGCATCATAAATTGGGATTGAGTAAAGTTGTGAAGCTGAAAACAGTTTCCTTGTACTTTATTTAAGTAGAAAATCTGTTGGTAAATATTTTGCTGTTCATATTATTGACTTATGAATAAATGAACATTCCACTAGATGCTGTTTTTATGCTCTTTCTGAATATAATAATTGCTTTTGTCACAAATTCAATATTAAACCCATTTAGGATACTTGAAGCTAATAATATAATTCTATATTTTTTGGATATAGGCCTAAAAATAGGTTATAACATTTGTTTCAAACTTACTGTTTCATTGTAAATTCATTTTGTAGAAGTTTTTTAATTCACAAACATTAATTTTTCAAGATTAAGTTGGATAAAAAAAATCAAAATTAATCAGCCATGTTTTCTTCTTATTCTGTTAGGCCACTTAAAACTGCTGTTTCACTTATATGTAAAAAAAATATCAAATCTGACAGAAGCAACATGGCAGATGGAAAAATGGAGAAATTGTTTTGAATTTTTATCCAACTTAAATGTGATAAATCAATGCTTTTGGATTATTGAACTTTAAAAAAATGGATTCATGATCAAATAGTAAGTTTGAAACCAAAGTTTTAAGCATTTTTATACCCAAAAACAAGAAAGTGTTTGGTCATTTTGATGGGTTCAAAAAGGGCTTAAATTTGACTTTGAAACAGATATATTCAGAAAAAACATTACAAATTGCATCTAGTGATATGTTCACTTTATTGGTAAGTCACTAATGGACAACAAAATTTACCAGTACTATCCCATTATCTGGGCCTCTTGGGTTAATCACTATAGACTAGGCAATGATAAAACCCTTTTTTGATGTCTTAACTGTTATAGAGCAGGCAATGATAGCAAGGTTTTCATTGCATATACAATATTAAACTGTGGTTTTTTGGGGTTTAGGGGGGAGGGGGAAATGTACCTAGGTTAGGTTACATATTTAATATATGCAATGCTTTACCCCCTCACCCCCTAATGTGCAAATATATAGCCTAAATTTGTTTCTAAACTATTATATACTCATCCTATTTCATTTTATTTCATTAGCATTAACCAAACTTGACATTTCAGAAAGGCCCAGATAATGGGATAGTAATTATATACCAATCTTTTTTGCAAGGATTCACTTTCATAAAACATAGGTCACTGCCTACCAGAGGAAGAAGGGATGGAGGTAGGCACTTCAAAATACCATCCCAAACCATACTTTAGTCTGTAAACCCATCCCTGAAAGTTTCAGTTTCATAACCTGTCTCCTTTAAAAGACCACAAAAAGTAGCTAAACAAGAATTTTACCAGATCTGAAAACATTTCAGGAAGTTTTATTCACTTAGGTCAATAGTTTGTTGAGTTAGTTAAAAGCCAAGTAACAGCAATCACCCCTAATTCGGACAATGCAGAGCCAACACAAGGACCTTAGTAGTCAAGAAGCACTATTACTCCAATAGGCCTACCCTGATTGGGATCTTAGGTTCAGCAGATCTTCAAGTTAACAAAACACCATTATACGCAACTTTATCCTAATTTCAGGAAATCTAAGAATAGTTACCAGTTACTGTTGTCACACTGAAATTATAAAACAAAAAGTTATTAATTTGGAAACCAAACCAAAACCCCGAGTGATTCATGATTTGATATTTTAAATATTTTGCCAGGACAGCCTGCTGTTTTTATGGAAATATACTGCCAGAAAAAACTCTTGCATAAATCAGCCGAATTACAGACTGTTTTTGTACAGGAGAATTACCTACAGTTTAAGGAGAAGAAGATGAAAATTGAACTGAAGCACTTTAGGATTACATTTAGGACCACTTCAATAGCACCTAATTTCCCTTTTAAGGCGGGGTCTAACTTGCTATGGGACGGGGGGAGGGGGGTGCGACTGACCCCTCCAGACCCAAATTACACCCCAAGACCTCAATTTAGCCCCCAGTTGAATTTTAGTTTCTGCACATGTTCTTGTAAAAACTAAGATAAGCCTGCATAATTCAAGTATCCAGAGAAACAGGTCAGTTTTCTTTAGTATATCTCTGCTTTTATGGTAATATATGGATCATTTTTTGAGTTTTCACTGTCATTTTCACTTGATTTGGAAAATTGGATCTAACTCTACCCCCCCCCCCCCCCCCCGGGTGTCTATGACATTACGCCACGGTTTAAAACCACTAATAGAGACTTGAGTTGTAACAAGAAGTAAAAAAGTTTTTTGGAAATTTGCCTAAAAAATCGACCCCGACGTGGCACCGGTTTGTTTTTCTGCGGCAAATAGCTGATAGTTAGGACCAACAGCGGCATGTTCTCAGCTAACGCGGAATTTTCTTATTAAGAAGGATATTCAAATCTGTTCAAAACACCTCGAGTGACATATCGTTCAAATTCGAATAAATAAACCAGTCTTTTAAACCCTTTAGAACTCCGAAGGAACTTATTACATAATAACATACGCAAAGTCGAGGAAAGCACGACGCAAGCAACAACGTTCATAAATCCGTAAGATCATTTGTCTTTTTTCAGCCTTTTAATAACTTCTTTTTCAATAAACTTACTTTTCAAAAAGTGTTTGCTTCCCTCCATGTTCATGTTTTCGTGATACCTGTCGCTGTACTCAAAGAAATCTAGTAATCACAGTATCATTCTTATTAACCGACTGTTAGTCACAATAGTAAAGCAGTTTTTGCTCTTTGCGCGTAGCAGGACACCGAAAAGGCTTGGACTCAGTTCGTTTGGGTGAAGAGGAAGAAAATCTAGAGACAACTACTTCAGGAAAATAGTTTATAGAATTTAAATTAGAACCAGTTTTGAGGCCTCAATAAGGACAAATTTGAACAATGGAAACTGCAACCCATGTAAATGCTAGCTGGTTTGTATTTTCCCGTTGTAACGGGAAGGGGGGTCTTAATAGGTGGGGGGGGGGAGTAGTAACCCAAACTACTTGAGATTCGTTAAAACGTGAGCCAAAAGTCTGAAAAAAACGAAATAGCTCCAGAGGATCCTCATTATCCATAATTTCGATCCGATTTTGGAAAAAATTCCAAGATCAGGTAGTAAAAATACAAAGTTCAACAGTACAATTTTTGAAGTCAGTGAAGGAAACTTCGTATTGAGTTGTCTAGCTGCTAAATATGGTTAAGACCAAATCAAAATCTAACATCGTATTACAAATTAAAAAAAAAGTTTGTGAATTTGGTTGAAGTCTTACGAAATTTTAATCTTATTCCTCTCTGTTTTCCAAAATTTATTTGAATTTTCAAGAGCAGAGATGGTAATATCTGAAATTCGTTAACTTTGTATTTTCGTAATTTCGCCAAATCGAGCCTTATTTTTAGCCCAGAAAGTAAAATCTGATCCTCACCTTAATTAAGTTATTCACTTACCTAATTTACTGATTTACATTGGTTTGACCTACTTAATTTTTAATCCTTTCTCGTCAAAGTTGAACAATGAGCAATTAAATAAGCAAAAAATATGACCTTGGTTGCAAAGCTTCAAGAATATTCTTTTAACTCACGGCTTCTTAGAAATATCTTTTAACTTAAAATCGTTGATCTGAGCTAAAGTTTTCAACTGCCTTAAAAATAAATAAAGATTGGAGGTATTTTTCCACCAGTTTTTAGCAGGCAAAATTAAAAGAAAAATAAATCTTTTGTCGTTCTTTCGGTACTGTTATAGATTTAAGCAATTCACATCTTTTGTTAGTAAATGACATTGTGAGGTCGCTTTATGAAGGAAGAAAATCTTGACGGGAAAGAAGACTTTATAATCCTCTAAATCCAAAATATCTTTCCTATTCGCAACATACTGAGTCATGACATAGAGATGGAAACTGATAATCCTTAATCCAAGAGTAAAGTCTAAAAACCAATTTTGCCATTATATACATATTAAAAGTGTATGATCTTAATAGTTCTATAAAAGCAAATAAGACCTCTTCCCCAAGTTTTGTTTACAGACTTTATACATCATATCTGTAAGGAGAAAAACAATTCTTGCTTATAGCCACAACTTTATAAAAATAAAAAAAAGCTTGTTTTTTTCACCTGAAATTAAGGAGCAACATTACAACGTGAAACAAATAGAAATTATTCCGTATATGACGGTAGCTGCCCCCTCTTTAAGCCCTCACTCTCCACGCGAAAGTTTCTCAGCACTTTAAAAAATCTTTTTATTATAATCAAACAACCTTGCGTTTCAGGAGTCACTCTTAAAAAACTTAGACAAAAAGTCAAACTTTAGCGTAAAGAGCAAGGTATTGAGGAGGAGGTGACCCCCCTTTTACACAGAATAATTTATGATCGTTTCAAGTTTTAATGTTGCTCCTTACTTTCGGTTGAAAAACTTTTTTAATTTAGTTTCTGATGTTTTTTCAAATAATGCCTGGTAATTTGCCTCTCCCCTCTAAGGAAAATCGCTTCCCCTGTGCTTTCCCCTCCCCCACCTCTGTAAGCATACCAAAAACAAATATTGTATGTAGACAATTTGCAAATCCTATATCATACAGCCCTTCCCCCAGAGGCTTTGGGGAGGGGGCACGTCATTTCTAGATGCATAGTTATTGGATTTTTTAACTGTACTGAACAAAATGGGGTGTAAGGGGGCATAGTTGCCCTTCCTTCTTTTTGGTCACTTAAAAAGGTCACTAGAAATTTAACATCTGTTCGAATGAGACCTCTCCACATTTTCTAGGACCATTGGTTCAATACGATAACCTTTTGAAAAAAAGAAAGAAAATACAAATAAACACGCATCTGTGATAATTCTTCTGGCAAAAAAATATACGAAATCCTAAATTTTTGAAGGTGGAACCCATTTTGGCTTGAAACTTGTAAAGTAGGGCTCTTTGATTTGCTGAACCTGATGTTGCGATTTTCATTGAGATGTCTTGACTTTTTGGGTTTGTTTCTCCCCCTTTTTTTTAAATCACATAATTTTTCACAGGATCATAGCTTTTGGCTGCTAAAATTAAACTTAACGAATTTTACATATTTGAAATCAGGTTAAAAACCAATTCTTTTGATGTAATAACTACTATCAATATTCTGTTTCTTACAGTTTCGATTACTATTTGCCCGAAATGCTCCGTACTTAAATTTTGTTACCACGAACTATTGGATAATTTTAATAGATGAATAAAAGCAAAATAAGATCCATAAAAGGGAAATTGTTACTGCTGTGAGCCTCTTCAAATAAATTATTAAACAAGGATGCAAGAAATAAGGAACACTGCTATTAAATTCAATTAAATTCATTATTTTGCTCAA